>JMFS01085612.1:0-18451 GCA_000699545.1 Podiceps cristatus
TGCCCTCCCAAGTGTCTGAACCTGCACATTAACAAAACTTGGGAAGTTTTGGGAACTTGGGAAACTGCAAGATGTCCTTGGTCATTCAGCAGCAGCGAACACCAGCAGCGTGCTGTCACCTTGTTTCACATACCAACTCCAAAACACAGGAGCTGCTGCAGACAAAAACTAGCTCTGTCCTGGTTAAAACCAGGACACAGGGACACATTGGTCTACATCTTTTGTCCTCTTTCTTAGCTTAGTCCTCAAGACTAAGGTCTGTGGAGAGGGTGATTTTCCTTAAAAAAATTCTAGCCTTCTTCATCACTGTCTTTCATCATCATCTCCTTGGGAGGGCTACTGGGGGCCCATCAAAAGCAGAATCAAAGAAAACTCCTGGAGTTCTTTTTAGCTAAAAAGAAATTCTTGAACCTGGACCCAGACATATCTGTAACAATGCTTTGGGTAGTGATGAAGAGAAATCTGGCATCTCCCTCTAAAGTCCCCTTGTTAATATCTTCAGGCTGTGTGGACAACTGCCAGATGGAACTTTCACCTATAGTCATTATGTTCAATGTGTACATTTGTATTCCTTCTGCTGGAGAAATCCTGCATGTTTGTATCCAGCACTTTTTGAGTAGCAACTGTAAAGAGCCACATGCATAAATAAACATTTTTGTTGTCTGTATGCATAGATAAAGACAAAGCTCCAATTGAAAAGCAAATTTTCTTTGTTACATTACAGTAATTTGTTTGATACACAAGGAGAAGACAGACGGGAATGGGAGTTACCCTTGTAAAATGTTTATATCTGTGGTCTGTGCATAAGTTTTTGTTATATTTACAATGTATTTTGTTAGGCAAGTACACAGGCAATTCACATGACAACTTTTTTCAGTGCATGTAATGAACTGCAACGAATATGCTGTTCTAAAGTGACAGAAATCCACAAAACACATTAATCCTTTTGTATAAAAATGCACATTTGAAAAATCCTAACTAAAAGTCCCATAAAGAAAGCAAAGAAGAAAGAAAAAACAACCCTCACCACTGAGATGAGGAATCTTCTTTATAATAGTGAAAGTCCGCAAAACTCAAAGAATGGTGATTAAATGTATTTATCTGTATATCATTATTCCCAGAAATACATAAAGGAAGTCCAAAATTTTTGAACTGCATTGATTTTATCTTGTATTCCTATGTCATATTATTTTTGAAGGAGGCATAACTAACACATATTTTCATGTGATGATACAGCAAAAGTCTTTACAGAGCAATTTTGAAAGGTTTCATAGTTTTAGAAGTAATATAACCATCAAGAAAGGGAATGCCATGCAAAATGAATGACCAAAATACCTGTGATGAAATTGGAAAACCAAGTTTTTAATGTAATTGTTATAAATGGAAAGAAATTTAGGTGCTTAAAGTTTCACACATGAGTACTTAGCACTCGTAGTACTGTGTATATAGAAAACTTTATGTTTGGATTCATAGCTTGAGATATATTTGAACTAAAAGTAAGAAAATGTGATGTCTGTTTAGGGACAATTATCAAAAAAAGAATATAAGCTTGTACTTTTCTAACACTTTTCCTAGCTTCCATCTTTCTTAGAACTAGTGTCAAGCCAGAGACTAAGAAAATGCGTATGTAAGAAATCACAATGGACAGTCAATATTCTGAGATCATCTTTCCTATAGAGGATGAAAAAGAAAATTCAAGAGGAAAGAGTTCATTTCTAGAACGCAATGCCTTTGACAGGGCCCAGCTCCTGAGTCATGACTTCATGTTTCTTAATCTTGGCAGTAGAATAAAGTCCTCAACAGAAGAACATTTTAAAGTCCAGATACACGACAAAAAATAACTTCTCTTTTTATGTCTACACGATTTACAGTGTTTGCAGATGGAAGTAATTTAATACCATGGTGATCTTCCATCTAGCCTGTTTCCTTTCAGTGACCTTATGTTTACTATAAGAAAACACCAACAAGGTGTCTGATTTCTCCATAGAAAAACACTAACTATTTAAAACAAAAAGATTTTATCCAACAGAATAATAATTCTTCCACTATCCCCACGCATTAACAAAAATGCTCATTTGTTCTTGGGGAGTGTTTTAGTAGGAGACAGAGTCAGTTTGGCTTTGTTGCAAAGGATGCTTTCAAAACACAAGAAAAAATAAAGCAATAGTAAGAACCACAGGTTTTTTGTTTTAAATGGAAAGGGTTCTAGTTGGAAAGGAGTTGATTACATATTTTATATCATGACCTCACATTCAACCAGCCCTTCCTTACATGCATCCTAAAAACATCCCGCTGTGGTTCCTGGCATCTATGAAAGGTTGGTTGAAAGTTGCAAACTAAGCATATTTCCCAAGAGCTTGGACAGAGAAAAATGAAAATAAGATCTCAGAATCCTTTTACCCATCCTGGAGCTGAAGTTCACAGAGGAAAGTAAACCAATCTCAATATTACAGTATGCAATTTTAATACCAAAGTAAGTTTTTGTGTGATGTCACTAGAGTGCTTTATTGTTGATAAGAAAGTGGCATCTTTTAGAAAAATATTTATTGGAGTTTACTTAAACTAAAAGCAGCCACAGTCTCACATTTAACATAAATATAAATGTTTTGTTAATGACACAGGTCGAATGTCCATCTATGCATTTAAGTACAGCAGTTGTGCTCAGAAATCGATAATGTAACTTGAAAAGGAAGAAATTTGGCAGAGTGGATTATATAACTGTATAGAGACCTGACTCTATGGCAGTGAGGCTGTATGTATCTCAGATACTGCATAAGTGTCTCTGGATTTCAGTAGGCAGAATCATAGAATCATAGAATAGTTTAGGTTGGAAAGAACCTTTAAAGGTCCCCTGGTCCAACCCTGCCTGCAATGAGCTGGGACTTACATTGCTCAGAACTTAGTACATACAAGTTATATCACTGGCAATATATCATACTGTATCAGCTGTGGTTATTCCCATATGTTAATTGCTAATAAATTATGAGAACACACTGGTATTTTTTAAAGGAAAGTAAGTTTATATGAAGCAATTATAAAGTGTCTGTAAAATATTACTCCTTAAAACTTTCCTTATTTAGGAAGGTCTATCTATCTCTTTTTCCTTGATCTTTCTTTATTGGCCATGGCTAAAAGTGTTCTTGGGTTTGTACGGCTTCAGAATCATGAAGACGAAGTATATGTTTAATGATTCTAGTTGGTGGAGAAAAAAGTATTAAACTGAAGAGACACCTGCTCTGCAGCAGTTGAAATGCTTGTGGCTTTCATTCTAATGGTCTATGAAAGAGAAACCAGGTAATCCCAGAATGGCTACTATATTTTCCTCACAGTGCAGAACAATTACGTGTGGCTTGTTTTAAAACTGTTACTCAGATGCTTTCCTGGAGAGGCACACATTCTCTGGTTGTCTGAGGTTTAACTACACTGACAGAGGCAGGCTCAAACTTTGTCTCATGAACACACTCACTCGATATTCAGTAACTAAACTTTGAACTTATTTAAAAAAGCTACCTTACTCCATGTTCAGCCTTTTTCCAAGGGGAGTAATATCTCATTGTAGAACACTTAAGCTGCCTGGCTAGATGGGACAGATGTGTCAATCAAAGTAAGTATTTGTAATCCAGTCACTTGTAGACGTCTAGAGTTTAGGGGTTTTCATACCTGAGCTACAGCGTGTCTATGACAGTGACAAGAACAGGGATATCAGAAAGCTCCCAGCATGGACGTAGGATAGCATTATCTTGATGGTTCCATAGCTAAAGGCTGCGAAAAACTAAAAACATTGCTGTACCACAGTCGTCACTTCCACAGATGACAAAATTGTTCTTTTGCAATTTTTCCTGAAAGGTGAAAAGAAAAGAGTAAACATTCTTCTTTTGGTGGAAAATAAAAACCTGTTTCGCTTTCTCCCCGCACTTTTAAATCCACACCATCATTCTTTCAAGAAGAATACATTGTATAAATAAGACAGTAAGGGTCTCATAATTCACTTTTGGCCTTTTATCTGAGTTTTATTGTGTTTCCTATCAGAAGTTGAGTTAAGAACCACATTCCACTTCTTGGTCTTTGCATGATACACTATGAGATCTGTGCTGATAAGAGTAGGGATTCTGTATTTTGACAGAGGACCTAGAAAGTATTAAGAAATGTTTTCATATGACTTTTATAATCTGCCTGAGCATTTTCTTCTGCCAAACTATCTTTCAGTCTGTTGTTTTCATTGGTCACTCCAGTGCAATTGATGTTTATTTTAGAAGTTTTCATAATCTTGGTATAACAGGTTTTTCTGGAATTCACCTACCCCCATATTCTACTTGTTGAATAATATTCCTCACCTACCTGGCCTTTTGGAAACATCTTGTGTGGGATTTGGAAAGTAACTAATTTTCATAGTCTCTAGTTTCAATTCATTTGTTTATAGTGATTTTGATTCAATGGACTTTGGCAAAATAAAAAAAAAAAAAGTCATAGGAAATCCAAAGCATTTTCTCATGAGATAATATTGACCTAAATTACCAGATCCAAATTCTTTGAACAAATTCAGATCTGATTTTTAACTCTGTCATAAGAAGAGTTACCTTCCAGATTCAACTCTGGGAATGCTCAGATACAGAAGTAGGGAGTAGGAACTATCTTTTGCCTTGTTTGTTTATCTTACTTAGCATGAGTTGCACTTTGCTTTTTGTTAAATCAGACCCTGCCTGAAGTCCTTGAACAAGTAAAACTCACATTATTCATCTGCAAATTTTGCCTGAAGATTGGATACAGTTGACAGCATTCTGGTTGTTTGTCAAGGAAATGAACACAAAAAGGGGCCTTTCCCTTCTTATATCTTTTATTGCTTATATGGAAGATCTGATAATGGGCTTTTATTAAGCACCTCCAAAAGCTGCACTTTGTAAACTGTTGTATGGTGCAGAACATATTCAGGATTTGTTCAGTCAAGTTCTAGAACTTCAAATCCACCTTGGACCCAATCACTTTAGACATCAGAGACCTAATTTAAAGACAATTTGGACATAATTTCTTGCTGAGAAGCAAGATAAGAAGCATAGCTAAAGTTGCATATTAGTTCTTTAACATCCTTTCTCATATGCAGATTCACATATTGTAGTGTGATCATATCAGTGCTTATCTCCCCGAGGAATGGGGTAAAGCCAGGAAAGTATTTATATCTATTTCTTCCCATTATTTGGAACCACCCAGCAGTTAAGGATAATACATTTCAGATGACCTCTGCTGTACTTCATGATGCTTTTGTGACCTGTGAAGTTCTTATATGAAAGGAGTTATGAAGGGCAGATGGATAAATTAATATAAGTAAAAGGTAATAATAATTTTTGATATATACTATCTAAATTAAAAGAATTAACCTTTATTATAATAAAAACCCTGAGCAACAATGAAAATATTATAGTACATCAGCTACTAAACCAGCTCAGTAATTACATTGCATCTTGATGTCTTGAGTAAACTGTATTTTTGTGATTCATATTACCTATACAACAGATGTATGATAATCAGAGGTGGGTATCACTCTACTAATTTTGCTCCTTTGATTGCATCTTTATTGAACAAACACAAATCAAGCCTGACTACTCTTCAGATGCTAGCTTTCTCCACAGTAGTTCTATGCTATGAAAACCCACTGATTTTACACTCCCTCAGTAGTTTATAAATAGATTACATGACATAAGATCCTCAGTGTAAATTATATTTGATTAATTCAATGTGAATACTATGCTTTCATCCATAAGTGTATGCAGAAATGCATGGAGAAAGAAAACACCTTTTTATTATACTTTAAAAAAAATCATTAATTACATTTTCAAATGACCATGCTAATGAAACATTTTCATTAGTCTCTGTGGTATTGTGCACTAGATTTGACCACTTTGTATTGTAGTCAGAAATAGATAAACCTTCTTTAGAAAATAATTTTCTGCTTATGTTGCTGGAATGGGCACTTCATGTGCTGAAACCTGTTGGAATATACTTCTTTATCTGGTAATTTTTAGACTTTTAAATAACTGATGTTATCAAATTAATATAAAATCAATCTTTCCTCCATTATTATGCATATTATTTAATGGTGGGTTTGCATGATGTTTATCTGCCAATTCATTTAAATAAAACAACTTAAATATATTTGCTCCACTGTAATGTTTCATTTTGTTTGTAGAGATACAAGCAAAATAAAATCTATCCAACTGCAAAAAAAAAGACCCATTATTCCTCTGATTAGCAGACAGCAGAGACCTTGGAAGACACGAGTGTTTCTGTAATCATTGCACCTTGTCAGCTTCAAACAAGAAGTCCTCCTAGGACTGAGTAAACACACTTCTCTTACCCTTGCCATTTGAAAGAATTTCAATGACTGAATGAGAGTTAGATCAAGAGCCATTCAGTCATGATAAAGACTGAACAAGACTACAATATCTCCATCCTGGTAAACACACGAGTCATACACATTACATCACCACTCCTGTAACTATCTCAAGTTTGAGAAAGCACTGGAAGGAAGCGTGTAAAAATGAACTAATACAGCAAAGTGTTCTTGTAAAATGTATTTTGGACAGAATTCTTGTTTTCTCTTCATTTCATCACCATCCTTCTCAAACATTTCTGAGCATAAGTATTAACACCAAAGGTATTTCAGTGCAATTTAAGTGAGATACATAATGGTTGTGCTTTCTGCTCAGAATCAAACTGAGAAGCAAATCCATGTCTGAGAGAGAATTTTCTTTCCAAGATATCGCTTATGCTATAAACCCAACATGAGCTGGCAATGTGCACTTGCAGCCCAGCCACTTGCAGCCCAGAAAAACAACCATACCCTGGGCTGCATCAAAAGGACCATGGCCAGCAGGTTGAGGGAGGTGATTCTGCCCCTCTACTCCGCTCTTGTAAGACCCTGCCTGGAGTTTTGTGTCCAGCTCTGGGGCCCTCAGCACAGGAAAGACATGGACCTGTTGGAGTGAGTCCAGAGGAGGGCTACAAGAATGATCCGAGAGGCTAGAGTTGTGGATGTCCCATACCTGGAAGTGTCCCAAGCCAGGTTGGCTGGGGCTTTGATCAAGGTGATCTAGCAGGAGGTGTCTCTGCCCATGGCAGGGGGTGTTAGAACTAGGTGATCTTTAAGGTCCCTTCCAACCCAAACCATTCTATGTTTCTATATGTCAGTAGAAACTTTTAGGGTTTTCAACACAGATGAGACCACCATATCAATATGCAGTGTCCTACAACCACACAGGTTGTTGTTGATGCATTTTAGTATGCTCTCTCACATTTTGTGGTTTTGGTTAAAACATAGACATACAGATTTTTCTGAATATAGTCCAGTGACAAAAGTCAAAATGGAAGCTGCAATGATGAATACTAAGAAAATAAACTGTATGACACACAACAATGTGAAGCCAAAAACATTTAAAATGAGAAACAAATGTTTCCAGTAAAATAAATGTTGTGGGTTTTTTTTTAAAAAATATGCATTCTTAATTATTTTTTTTAGGATGAGAATTTACATTAACATTTGATCCAATAACTCCTAACCTTAATAAAAGCTGCATGTTGCAAAGAATTCCCACCATAAAGCAGTGAGCCTATGGTATCTGGAACACACACACACACACAGAGGTCAGGTTTGGCTCAGAACAGAAAGCATTTGACTCCCAGAGGCAACATTTTTACTTTGAACACGATTAAGCTGGTCAAATTTTGCTAATAAATCTGACCTAAAAATGTGTGTCTTAAGTAAAAAATATCTGTATCATGTTAAAGTTTAAAATGTCACATGATTTCTAGCAGAGTTTTGGGAAGCTGAAGCATTTATATTTGCCTGTCTACTGGACACACAAGGTTGTGCAATTCTTTCCTGTGAGCTGTTAGGCAAAATTGCAGCTGGTCAAATAGACATAGTTCCTCTCAACATCCTACCCCCTCAGAACCGACAAAAAGAGGAAGTACACATTTTTGAAGTAATATTTCACTAAGAAGTGTCTTGTCATTCTTACCTTAAAAAGATCATTTCTCTCAATTTGGAGAAGAAAGGATGAAAAAAAAATATATACTGCTACAACTGCACTTAAACTATGTAAAAGTTTTAATTTAGATGTAGAAGAAAGATGGGAACAAAACGACCGTATATATTTGTGTCCAGTGAGTATTAGCTTGGGAATTTCTGAAAGTTGCCTGGTGAGGAATGACCCCATGCAAAAGTACAGGTTACGGGTTGACCTCCTAAAAAGCAGCTGTGTGGAGAAGGACCAGGATGTCCTGGTAGATGACAAACTAACCATGAGCCAACCATGTGCCCTTGCAGCTAGGAGTCCAACAGCATCCTGGGGTGCATCAAGGAAAGTGCAGCCAGCAGGTCGAGGGATGTTCTCCTCCCTCTCTACTCTGCCCTGGTGAGGTCCCATCTGGAGTCTTGTGTCCAGTTCTGGGCTCCCGAGTTCAAGAAGGATGAGGAACTTCTGGAGAGAGTCCAGTGGAGGCTACAAAGGTGATGATGGGACTGGAGCATCTCTCCTATGGGGAAAGGCTGAGGGAGCTGGGGCTGTTTAGCTTGTGGAAGGGAAGACTCAGAGGGGACCTTATTAATGCTTACAAATATCTCAAGAGTGGGTGTCAAGAGGATGGGACCAGACTCTTTTCAGTAGCACCCAACGACAGGACAAGGGGCAACAGACACAAACTGGAACACAGGAAGTCCTGTGTTATATGAGTTAAAACTCCTTTACTGTGAGGGTGACAGAACACTGGAACAGGCTGTTGTGGAGAGGTTGTGGAGTCTCCTCTGGAGAAATTCAAAGCCACCTGGATGCAGTCCTGTGCAACCTGTTCTGGATGACCCTGCTCTAGCAGCGGTGTTAGACTAGATGGTCTCCAGAGGTCCCTTCCAACCCTGCCATTCTGTGATTCTGTGATTCCCACTGGACTGAAAACCTGCAGTGTTTACAGCCCAGGGCCGGTGTTTTCTACCATCCTCAGAAGGAAGATAAACCTTGAACCAAAATCACAGCTGTGATTTTTCCCAGGTGTGAGAAGATCTAGATCTCCAGCTGTGTTTGAAATGCAAAGAGGGCGATGCAGTTGCTTAAACAGGGTCATCTAGTGCCATTTGAGCTGGCAGGTACAACACAGCATCTATGCAAGACCTGAGCTCTGCATCAGCAGATGGACATTAGACGGGGTACATTAGAGTATCTCAGATACTGCAAACAGACAAACCCCTTGAAAAGTTCTTCCCTGCTCACCCACGCCCATCTGCCTTGCTGCAGTGTAAATATATGGTGATCTCCTACTTCTAGGAGGCCAACTGTTCTCTCATCAGCATACATGAAGCCAACATTAAACTGAAATGACTAGATAGTCAGAATTGCTCAGGAGAATTATAAGCCTGTTCACATCAATGTTTGGTGGGTTTATGTGTGTTTACATATTTCTGTATAAATCAGCTGAGCAAGTTTTCTCACATATATATCATACCAGTTTAAAACAAGATGTTTGCTTTCTTCTCATTTATATTAACACATCACAATGAAAATATTACTAAATTTTTAGTGCATACTTATTCCTGGGATGAAATAAGTACTACTTTATTGCTATTTAATATATGAAAATATGTTCCATTAAAATATATTGCAATGAAAAATACACATATATACACAAGAGCATTGTATTAAACTGTCCTCCTCCACACTTCCACTTAAAACTAAGTAGAAGGAAAAGAGACTGTAGTACAATGAATGCTTCCTCAGGAAATCAGCAAGCACCACAGAGCTTCTCTCAGACAAAACTCATTTGTACAAGGTTTTCTTCTGAGGGAGGGAGTAGCACCCCTCCACCAGCTCTTCTCTCCAACCTTTTCTCTGTAAGTTTATATCCCATACTACTCAGGAAATCAAGTTTTGTTACCAAGGCTTGTTGACATGCATATGGTAAAAAAGCAAGCCCTGTGATCAGCACTGAATTCTAGTCATGCTTTTGTGTGTTTAAGTGACTTGGGATGGCACAGGGTTTTTTGTTTGTTTGGGGTTTTTTTTGTTGTTTTTTTTGTTCTTGTTTTTTTTTTTCCCCAGAACATGTTGCTTTGCTCTGGTGACAATTTGTGAGGATTCAATTCCCACAAACTTCTAAGTAAGGCACCCAGTTACACTCACATGCTATTATTTCTCATGGGATTAAAGAATATACTATAAGATGGTGTATTAGTGATTGAAGAGAAGAGCCTTCTCTTTCTCAGGGCACAAGTCAGATGCACAAACTCATTGATAATAATTTTAGTGGCTCTTGACAAATTCAAGAGCATAAGGTCAGCTACATCCTGTCTGTGTCTGTGTAACTCACTGGTGAATGTGTATTACAGGTCTCCATCTGTGCTTACTCTCCATGGGATGTGACTGTACTAATCCGTACCAGAAAGCTTGATTACAAGCTTCAGCAGGTTTTGCTCTGAGTGCTGGAGTTCCTGCTCCAGTTCCCCCGTATGACAACCGGGATAGCAGCTGTCACAGTCGGCATGCAGTACCAGCAGATCTCCACAGACCAGCTAGCACTTCCGATGAAATACCAGAGCTGCTAGTTTCTGACGTGTCCCGTGTCCCCCTGAAAGAATCTGCACAGAGGAACTTGGACAAAATCCACCTGCATATTCTACAGCCACTCTTTCTGGGGGCTGCTTGAAGGTTCACTGTCCTCTCTAAAAGGGCCACCCTTTGACCCTTGTACTGACAGTGCATGTCTGCTTCCAGGCTTGTGCTTTTAATTTGTTTCCCCAGACCTTAAATCTGTTTAAAGCATTCCCACTGACTTCAGGGAGCTATAGATCAGGCACTGAAACTGTTACCCAGCTATGGTCCCTCACTGGACAATCCTTGGTGAACAATCTATCTGCTCTCCAGCCAAACTCTTTTCCATGATTTCCTCTTTGGCTATAGGTTGGCCCAAATTTTTATACCTTTAAGTTAATTTAAAATGTTCACATCAATTATTTTTCTATGCATTTGGGGCCTTATCACTACTAATTCTCCAGACAAGTTATCAGCAATTATCCCTAAACTGCAGCCAGCCAGTCTTGGGTAATATTAATCTTCTGGTCAAGACTTGTAATTTTTCCATGCACATTCCCACATCTCTTCCAATCTCTCTATTCTTACTTTTAATCTTGTTTCCTTGGACTCAAGGCAACTAAGACATCAGAGAGTTGATGTTATTCCTCTGCACCTGAAATAGGTTACACCAAAGTGTTGGTTGTGGAATTTTTGTGGTGACGACCTCCTGCTTTCCAAACAAAATGTGGGATTTTGAGTAGTATTTGTGGGCAACTGAAATTTTGTATGGCAAGTACTATGCAGGGAATCGCCAAAGGCAGCCCATACTTATGAGATTTCTTGTTCAAATATGCAGATCCATTAAGTCTGGCTGCATTCTAAGTGATTTTTCTATGAGAGTTTACATCTCAAAGCTTTTGAAAATCTTTTCATATGAAAATACATAGAAATTACAATTCTATATCATATTTCATTTTCCTTCTGAAAAATATCTTTTTTCTTTTTGCAAAAAGTATCAGAATACCCATTCTCATATTTATTGCATTAATTATACTAGAGTGAGCATATTATTCTAGAATGCTAAGCTAAAGATTATCAAGGAAGAAAAAATATTTTAATTTTTATTCTTGGCAGTGCCTGGATAATTGCTATGGTACTAGCACAAGGATCCACTATAAATTAGAAATGAAAAATTGTAAGAGGTTTTGTTGTTGTGGGGTTTTTTTTGTTTTGTTTTTTGTTTTGCTTTTGTTTTTTTGGGTTTTTTTCTGTTGAAAATAAGAGAAATTGGCATTAAATTACTAATTTGATGCCATGGTTACTTCTAGTTATTCAGATTGGTTTAATGAGCAAACATGTTTTTGCTTTAACCCATTTCTACTCTGCTAGCACTGTAACTACAAATTTCAGGAGGAGGTGGGAGTTGGGGATTTGGCGTAGTTTCTTTCTAGCTTTAGTTCTTATATTTAGATAATTTTCATGGCTCATAGACTATGTCAGCATTACAGAGATTACAGCAAGAATTGTTTACCAACCATGTAAATAGTTGAAAATATATTTGCTATAGGGAGTAAAACCATGTTTAAAAGTAGTGATTAGAGGCTATAAGCTAAGGTCAATGCAATTTATTTTGATTTTCAGAAAGCCTTTTGCAAAATCCTTTGGAATAAAAAGCTATTCAGTATAATTCCATTGGCATAAAACTGATAAATGAAGAGGAGAATCAAGTTCACAGACTAAAACTATATTATTAATTTCCAGCATGGAGAATAGTCAACAGTGGGAAATCTCATGCTCCTGTATTAAGTACAATGTTTTTTGTTATATTGAACAATCATTGGGAAGATGGTGAATAATATAATAGAAAATATCTCAGAACTATTTAAGCTTTAAGAGAAACTGCATGGTTTCTGAACATTTTGGCTATGGTCCAGTAAAGCTCTTAGCACTTGCTTAATTTTAAGCCCCTGAGTGATTTCATTGCAAAAGTCCTGGTTATACAACATTCTGTTGTGTGCCTGTTAGATGCTCCTAAAACTGAAGATATTTTCTTTATAAAAGCCAGGTAGAAATTTTTTTGTTGTTGTTAAATTATGGTTAGCTGTACTATTCATTCAGATAATGATTTTTATTTCTTTGAAGTTCCCTCTTTAAAAACTTAACTGTCCTCAATGCTTCCTCAAAAGTTCATAGCATCAAAAGTTATAGAAATGAATTCATTCTTCCAAATTGCCTATTTTGTGAAGGAAAGAATGTTGATAACATTGTCAGTGAAAGCCACAGTTTGAAACTGTCTTCCACATTAAAAGATTGTAGGAAAAGGGTATGTAGAGCAAACAATATCATTGTTCATCTGGAGGGCTCTGCAGCACTGTTGGTCTGTCACAGACCTAATTCTGGTCTCATTTACAGCAGCATAACTCCGCTGATGTCAGTGCAAGCAGCGCCACGGGCATTGCCAAGGATATTGTTCATAACCAAAAAAAGTAAAAAGACAAAGGTAAAAAAAAAGAAGCTAAAAGTAAATGAGGTGTCCATTATTGTGTCACAAATAATGCTTCCAAAGGATAACCTTTTTCACTTACAATCCATGATTACATAGTAATATTCAGACTCAATGAAAATGTCTCATTTTCTCAAGTACTGCTCAGTCCACATGATAATACATACATATTCTGAAAGACATATGGGAATACTATGTATTCTGCCAGAAATGCTGGTTTTGGTCCCATGCATTGACATGAGTTTCATTTGGAAATGCCTACAGTCAGGTTTTTTTATTCTTTTCTACTTTAGTCCATTTATGTGCAGTGCAAACACCTGAAAGGAAGCCAGGGCAAACACAAGTAGCTTAACCTCCTACACACTCTACTAAAAAAGTCTTTTGCTATCGCAGTTCTGTATGAGACAGCTGTAGAAGGGCCAGAGCAGTTCTCGGGAGCTTCTGCCCTCAGCATTACTGAACATCCTGCATAGGTACAACAAAGGATGTCTGCCCTTTGTAACATCTGCTGAAGTTGCTGACGGTAGCCCACTCATTGCCACAGAGTTCTTTGTGCAGTTCGAGCAAGGCTCTGTATTTGCATAGTAAAATTTGGACTGTAGTAAATATAGTGGTGCTGTTAACACTCTTGGTTTCCTAACAAGAAAAAGAGTGTGAGTGTGTGTGTTTTCAAGTACAAATGTTTTAACAGAATACATCTCAGTATATTTCAGTGCTATGATAGTATGCAGAATAAGTGGGTGCTGGACTCACAAAACTCTGAGGCCAGGTTCTGTGCATGTAGGAGAGAGGACTGCAAAACACCCCTTAGTCTCCAGGAGATCCAGATAGGGTCTTTTGAAGTTTCACTTATTGTTAGCCTGAGGTCTAATTTTTTATTTGTTCTGTTTTGGAAGGAGTTAACTCAGAATTATCAATCAATGTTAAAAGATCTTCCAAAAAAGCTGGGGAACTTTATGCGTACTCATTTTCCAGTAAAATTGTTTTCAGAGCTCACATACCTCTGTGCTAAATGCCATAACTTTTCACTCATTTCTCTACTGTGAAATGGGATCTGAGATAGCTATAATTTTCTGCTGCCACAGATTCATTTCTTGCATGAGATCCTTTGAATGCTACAGCTTTCTCATAACACTAAGGACTTAACATTTCAGTTGAGGCCCATTATTTTCATCAAGTAGTCAGGTACATTGCCATAGAGCACATATTGTGTGTCTACTGATAAGGACTTATGAATTACAATTCTCTTTCTGCCATGGCCTTCTGTCTGAACATACATAGCGTAGTTTTACGTTGTAGGTTATGATCTTTATGCTACTACCTGCAGCAATTTACTTAACAAAACTTTTGTATTTGTGGGTGCCTCTATTGTGTGTGTTAACTGATAGGTTTTCAGTCAATTATAAAGATCAACTATAAGGATATATAGGTGATTTTAAAGGTATGAAATAAAATCCTATTTAGCACCTATTAAATGAGTGTAAGGAAAAAGATAGTGAGACATATGAAACAGAAGTTCAGTGTGATTCTTCCTTACTAGGACTTTTTCACTAGCACTTAAGTGCCTGCACCATCATTATGGTCCAATTATAATAGTAGTGCTAGGATAGAAGTTCCTTAAAACGCAGGCTGGAGATATTCCTCTTATTCACCTAATTAGTCAGTGACGCCTATGCTTTCTGAAGAGCAAACACTATGAAACAGTCCATTTAAAGACCTTCATATGTTCACATATATAAAACCTTTACAGTATTTCACTGTGTATGGCTGCCTTTTTGGTACATAAAACAGATACATCATTTCCAATGGGGGAAAAAGAATCAGTGGATGGAATCGAGTGAAGGTCACTACTTGTAATCACAAGTCTAACATTTGATGAACTACGGCCTACTATTGAGCTGACAGAATAGATTCACGGTTTCAGATCTAGACTAAACCTTCCAGTATTTTTTTTTTTTCACTCTACACAAATAATGTTAGAAGATTTTTAACATTTTTAAGATTTGAGCAGAAAGTGTGGCAAATGGTGAAATTTTACTGGAGGAAGTTTATATTTATATTAAATAAATATTAATTGCATTTCTTTTCCTTAACTGGTATTTGGCAACTCAGAATTCATGTTTTCTTTATTCCTTGTTAAAATGTTTTTAAACACAACTGGAAAGACTCATTAGCTCAACATTTCTTTTCTGCTGAAGTAGCTTCATGAAACCAGCAAACACTTTAGTGTTCTTTCACTGAGCAATGTATGTGAAATTTCAGGATCTTACTCCCTTTCTTATGACAGAAGAGCAAAAAGTCTTAAACATGTAAACAAGTCCTAAATTTAGCAAGTTCAGGAATGTCTCCTTTAGCAGATGGCTAAAAATTGGGAGTTCAGAAAATAATGCTCCTTTATTACCATTGTGTCCCAGGTAACACATAATCTTACAGATATCTTTTAACTTTTTCCTGATGTAATGCATTTAAATTGTTGTTTAATGTTGATGCTGTTAAAAGAATTTTATCAGAGGTTCCATCAACATTTCATCATTTGTAACCGTATGACACCTGAGGAAGACCATATGATGGTAATCAGAATAGCATTAGAATTATCATGACAGTGTATTTGATGTTTACTATTTATTCTTCTCTTTTCAGTCCTTTTACAAGAACGAAATTAATTTTGTGTGATTTCCTGGCCTCAAGACTGTCATGAGAATCTTGAATCAAAATTGCAAGGCTTAGATGTTACTGCTAACAAGTAATCTGACAAAAAGTAATACATGACATTTATTCATAAATTTTGGTTGCTACTCTAGGGGAGAGAGCATATATATGAGCCAAAATCCTTGCTAATTTTTTGGTTGCATTCTCTTTCTCTCCTGATTTTGTTTTGATCATTATTCTTAGTACTTCTGTTCATGGTTGTATGGTTGTATAGCTGCTTAACAGCTTGAAAGGTGTCATACTAATAATAACTAACCAAAAGTATTTTGTCTCAACTTTGTGAAGTCATTTCTGTGCTATTTTCTATCAATAGCACAGAAACAGCACATGAAATAGTAGGAAGCTGCAATATATTTTAATGTCTCTTCCTGGTCACCTAAAACTTTCTTTAATATTGTCAGAATAATCTCAGTAACCTCTTTACACAAAAGGATGGCTCTTCTAACAAGAGATCATTTATATGTGGCAATCACGTAAAAGTGCATAGCTTCACTAGAAAACATAAAACCAGAATATCTATCCTGATTTATACAAACTGAAGGTCTATCTCAAAAAAACCCAACCAACCAACCACACACATCTCAGTAAAAAAGAACACTCCAAAATAAACTAAGAATATATCTATTTCACATATAAGGTTTGGTTTTGTTTGGTTTTATTTGGTTTAACTTGGTTTTTTAATTTCTCTGAAATGGTATAGGCTCATTTTGTCCCAGGTGACAATTTAAGCACTGAGCAAGTTTGACTGAAAACCAATCAGATAAATACTTGCTAAATGAGACTGCTATTTGTCTTGGGCAGGATGATTACAATTAATAACCAACTGATTAGAAGGGAGGGCATTCAAATGTTTGGGTTGAGGTTTTATATTGAAGAGTTTTTAAGGGGTACCTCCTATCTTTGGGACAAAGGACTGATTCATATTTTTACTGATTTAAATATTAATGTCATTAAAAAATCTGTGTCATGGAAAACATAATGCTTTAGAGATTATTTTTCTCCACTTACATTATGAAGATAAAGCAGCCTCACAGCCTGCCTCTCCTTTCCTGACTTAGGGCCAGATTTTCAATGATATCTCACTGCCTAAAGTTTCAGACTGGCACTAAGATTCATTGTTTTCTGTTCTAAATATATTCTTGTGAAAAATAAAGCATTAGAGGAGTCACTCCTCATGAAATTATTTCCTTAAGAGGCTCAGGATTTCCGAAATCAAAGAGGTTCTGTGGTAGTTATCTGACACCTATACAAACCAAGGGTAATCAGATACATCAGTATAGCTGAGCTGATTACTCTACAAGCCCGGGACACTTGAATATCAACTGCCTTTCTCCATGTCTCCTATGATAATATAATCCATGTTTATTGAAGATTTTCTAAACTCAGGACAATGACATTTTCCTTTGAACTCAAAGGCTAAATATGTGTCCTTTGTCCACTTGCAGCGCGAGCACATTAAGACTGCCTAATAAGACAGGGAATCTCGTTCTCCTAATGGTCTCCAGTAGGGTATCTGGTGATAATAGTTGTAACAGACATAGAGGAAGGGACCTTAAAGATCACCTAGTTCCAACGCCCCCTGCCATGGGCAGGGACACCTCCTGCTAGATCACCTTGATCAAAGCCCCAGCCAACCTGGCTTGGGACACTTCCAGGTATGGGACATCCACAACTTCTCTGGGCAACCTGTTCCACTGCCTCACCACCCTCAGGGTGAAGAATAATTCCTTTTATCTAATTGAAATCTACCCTCTTTCAGTTGAAAGCCATTGCCCCTTGTCCTACCACAACATGCCCTTGTCAAAAGTCCCTCTCCAGCTTTCTTGTGGTCCCCCTTCAGGTACTGGAAGGCTGCTAGAAGGTGTCCCCAGAGCCTTCTCTCCAGGCTGAATGAGCCCAGCTCTGCTCTCTCAGCTTCATAGGAAAGGTGCTCCAGCCCTCTGAGCATCTTTGTGGCCTCCTCTGGACTCACTCCAACAGGTCCATGTCCTTCTTGTCTGCGGGGCGCCAGAGCTGGACACAGTACTCTGGGTGGGGTCTTACAAAAACAGAGTAGAGAGGAAGAATCACCTCCAAAATTGTCAGGCACGATTTGCCCTTAGTGAAGCCATGTTGGCTGTTCCCAGTCACGTCCTTATTTTTCATAGTTTCCAGGAGGATCTGCTCCATGACCTTGCTGGTCACTGAGGTGAGAATGACTGGCCTGTGGTTCCCTGGGTATTCCTTTATTTCCCCCTTTTTAAAAATGGGGCTTATTTTTCCCCCTTTCCAGTCAGTGGGAACTTCACCAGAATGCCACAACATCTCAGATGTGATGGATGGTGGCTTAGCAACTTCATCTGCCAGTTCTCTCAGGACCCATGGATGCATCTCATCAGGTCCCATGGACTTGTGCTCCTTCAAGTTCCTTAGACAGTCTTGAACCTGATCTCCTATAGTGGGTGTTTCTTCATTCTCTCAGTTCCTCACCTTGCCTTCTGTGACTTGGGCAGCAAAGGTGCTGCACTGATAAATGACCTTTAGATCATGCTTGTACTCAACTCCTAGCCAGTGTTCACAACCCAGGTAACTGAAGTTTGGTTAACTTAAGTAGTTATGTCATGGTACTTTTAGGCTTGCAGTTAAGAGTTATTAAAAAGCCTCCCGCTGTAAGAGAAGATCGGGTTTGAGATCACCTGAGGAACCT
>KL276268.1:9193-19518 GCA_000699545.1 Podiceps cristatus
ATAATAGCCTGCACCAATCAACAAGTGGATTCTGATTTTGTATGAGAAATAAAAGCAAAGTCAAATGAATCCATCGGGGAAAAAATGGGGAAAGTGAACTATATGGTTTCAGATGTGTTTCTATAAGCTATTGAACATTTGGTAACATTTTTGATTATATCAGCTACTTTTTAAAGTGGAGTTGAGGATGCTTAGGAAAATATCTTTTGTCTGCTGTCTTTTCAGAAGTATAGTTTTTATTTTAAGCTGCATTTCACGCTGAAGTTACTGAGGTGTTTTACAGATATAAGGAAGCAGGGTATGCCTTGGCAATTCTCCTGACAGGGAGACTTAAGTAGAGTTACCAGTTGGATTCATTAGAAATGTAGATAATTTTATCAAGAAGATTTCTGGTCTATTTATGCCTTTTTTTTTTTCTTTTTTTTTTTTTTTTTTTCTCCATATATGGGATAGACCACACAAAATAATTTAGGAGGATGTCAAATGTGTGGAGTTCAGATGGGCTGAACACATGGTTTCATATATGTGGACAGTACAGGGATGAGGCACATGGATGGAGCTTTGTGAGGACAGGTTTGTCTAACAAGACAGATTCAGAGACAGAGGAATGGTTTGGATTTCAGTAGCTTTGGGTTCTTCCCTCTTACACTTGCAAGGGATTAAAAGCTGTGGCAGAGTCCTGTAGCCCTGCATCTGTGTAGAAGTTAGCTTTGCTTCTCTCCACTTGCTACCCTGGTAAAGTTTTCCTCTTGTTAGGATTTAGGGATGTGGCTGTAAATGGCACAAGAGCCCTAATTGTGGGCATGGATGGTGCTGTAAGAGATACAGTATGTATTTGCTCAGTCAGCTTGCCTCAGCTAATGAATATTTCTCTGCTTCACATAGACCTTCCTCCAGAATTCGAGCCATTACTTTGGATGTCTGAGAATTACTTAAATCACCAACCCCAAATATTCATAAATCCTGAGACTGACTTAAAAAGACTGAGGTATTTTCTAATCATAGTTTAGCTGTTGATCACTGAGCCCCTAAGATCAGTTCAAGTTTCCAAGCTGTCCTTTCCAGGGCTGAAGGTTATTGTTTCTTTGTATGAAATCTGAGAGTTTTATTAATCACTGCTGTAGGCACTGGGGCAACATGAAGTACCACATACCTCACCACAAAACCTGGCATCATGGTATTCCAGGTCTCCAGTGGACTGTAAGTAGAGCCCGGAAAATCCATAAAATTAAAGAAGTCATCAGAAAATGGGAACAATGTTATGCAAATATCACTATTGGGCCAGGATCCCATTTCCTGTACTCTAGAATAAGTGGCTAACTAGGAAACGCACTTAAAAGCTACCAACAGAGAAAGGGAGCCACAGCACAACAGAGAAGCAAGGCAGAGCAAGGGATTTTCGAATGAAGCAGAGGCATGGAAGAGAGGATCAGATCTGTGAATTAACTTGGAAGAAACCACAGGAGGGCAATGCTTTTCTGCTACCGTGCATGTACATCGGGTGCCTAACATGATGCAGGCCTATCCTTGTTTTGCACTGTGGCAGTGCAACCATATGTATGATGACTATTCATTGAGTCTGAAAATCAGGACATGTTTGACTGAATCACGAAAGTGATAAGAAAGGAAGGCTGAGGTTGTAAGTTGTGAGAGGGGGAGGTATGGGTCTCTCTCTTTGCATATTTGAAAGCCTGTTTCCCCTTAAGAAGCCCGTCTCTTTGCATCTAGTAGAGGCTAGACATTTGATGGTGAGACTTAATCAATTTAAAATTTGTTTTCATGTATTTAAATGACTAATGTAGGTTAACATCTATCTCCCTCCCTCCTTTCTTCCCTCACCAGTCACGTGTCTTTTCCATGGAGAAACAGTAGTGTTTCAATAGAGTCTTAAGTAATGATTTCTGTCCTAGTGACACTGATGTTTAATTAATGTGAGGCTTGGAGTGTTCTGCAGTGCTGTACTGCTCTAATAAAGGAGCCAAACAGAAGCACAGCAGTGCGGTTTTCTCTGGCTTTGATGTTGGAGTACTGCCGTCTTTGGAAGAACCTCTGAAGAAATCATCAAGATGTGTAGGGGAAGCCCTCAGAACCAAGTCCTCTGGAGAGGACTTCCCACTGCCTTCCTCACTTCCCTTGCAGAGAGGAATTCACTTTCCATTTCTGCAGTAAAACCAGTTGGCAGCACAACTCACACTGCAGTTTTTGATTGTAGGTTCCCTATAAGTACATGTTCTGGGGAGGTGGATTGCTAAAATTTGTATGGAGGCAGGAAATATTTGTGGAAGATATCTGAAAGCAAACAGCTTACAACACTGAGACAGATAGGACAGTTTTTGTTTCTGGCACACTTCAGACTACTCAGACTAGCAAGGGGTCAGATCAGCAGTGCCAGTCACAGAACCTCAGGTGAGCAGCAGCATCAAAGCTGGGGGCAAGTTGTGGTACACCTCGTTTTCCCTTCCAAGGGCAGCAAGGTGTGATTCTGCTGTCAGCAATTTTGTCACTGCGTTGCCTCCCCAGGCTTCCCCAGCTCAGTGGCAGTAATGGTCAGCTAGCAGGACTTGAGAAGGAGCTGGTCTGCCACAGAGGAGAAAGTCCAGCTGGGGCCTTTGGCTGGAAAGACTGGACTTTGATCCCCTGAGCCCCAGGCAAATCCCAGATGATCTGTGATCTCTAGAAGAGCCAATAGTGCATCACGTAGGCCATGGCATGCCAGCTGTGAGTTATGCCTGTTGACTTAACAGACTTGTGCATGGGAAAGAATCCTAGCAGCACTCTCCTCCTGTGGGGGTTGTCAAGGAGCTGTGATCATGCACATCAGAGCTGGAAGGTTTGCATTTAAGGGGCAACCTTGCGCTGCTTGGTCAGTTGGCAGATTGACTGTATAGATGCTTACAACGCTAGGAAAAAGGTTAAGCAGATTACCTCTTCAGGGTTGACGGGCACGAGAGTATTGGCATACAGTAGAAGTATCAGGGCAAAGTGTTTGCTTGAAATTTGCCTTCAGTATGACATTGGTCCTCCTTCTAGGCATGAAGTCACCAAAAGTCTTGATAAAGATGCCTTATCCTTATGTCCAGTGCTCCATCTTTAACCTAGGGCTGCAACTGTGAGAAAAGTCACCTCTCCCACTTTGGCACCCTTCATGATACCAGTGTTCACTTTTGCCTACTTTTCTTTTGTCAAGTAAAATACTATTGAGGGGAAAAAGGCCTCCAGCCTGTCAGCCCCGTGAGCTGCACATGTAAGTCATTAAAGATGTGACTGTCAAGCATCTCCTTTGTATGACAGATCTGGGACCAAATGCGTGTGAGTCCATGGAGTAGGCTTGATTCAGTCAACCAAAATTATAGGTTAGCTGTAGTTTTCTCTTTTTTATTTGTGGCAGAGTTTTAATGTGGTCACAGTACATAGTCACATGATTTACAATCAAATGGATTAACCGCTGACTTATGCTTCACATAAGCCTTATAAATCCATGTGCATACCTTCCAGATGCTAGGCAGAACGCAATGAGACATCTTTAAGATGTATTAGTGAGGCTATTTTCTGATAGAAAATATACACATGGGACTAAATCCCACTGACATGGTATTTTAGGAGAAATTACAGCAAAGATGTGCTTGACAGGGCCCTATAGCTATTTACAGGCAGTTCTGTCAAATTTCGGGTAAATTTGTCGTCTTTTTTTCCTTCCAACCACATTTACTGCAGGATTCTTCTGGTTAATTGTGGGCTGCCAAAGCTTTGCATGAAGACATCTGCAGAGTGGCACCACCCTGTAATTACATGGGAAGGGATCTCTGTCTTGTGATTTTGCTGGTAGATGTACTTGCCGGGCATTCTTCTGAGTGTGGCAGGAGGGCTGCAGTCTTTGCACCAGCCCTGCCTGGACTGGGAGTTTGGTGAAACAAATCTAAAAGCTGAGGAACAGGAGGACACTTGCTGTGGACCTATGGGGAAGGGCTTCTCGAATGAGAGCTTTCTCTTTCTCCTGAAACCTCTGTAAGGGAGGCTACACTAGCCAGCCCCTCCAGATTTTTTGCCACGGAGGTATTTTTTTAAAGTAACTGTTCCTGTTGCAAATGACACCCATTTCACTTCTGCCCTAAGTTCACCTAGCTCTTGGCGGCATATTTTCAGTGTAAGGCATCGATCCAATCTCTGCTGCTATTTGATGCTTTACACTTCCCAAGGATTTATCACCTTTACGGAGCCTCTCCACCTTGCATCACTGTTCCACGTCTCGGCTCATGTTGTTAATCAGGCACGTGGATTTGCCACACTGGCATCACACTGACTAGAGTAAAGTGTGTGTTTAAATTGGGAGTAACTGCCCTGCACTAGTCAGAAAGTGCTTGGTGAGGAAGTCTGACTTGTTTTCACCCTTAAGGAGTTGCTCCTAGAGTAATTAAGTCCTCTCTCAAAAAAAACATAGGTATAAAACACAAGGGTGGGTAAAAATGGAGTTCCTGTGGTGCCATTTTTGCACTTTACTAGAAGAGCTGTGAGTGTCTTAGTTTGGCCTAACTTTGACAGCAGAGAGGAATCTTTCTGGTGACTTTCAAAAGTTTCCCATCAAACCCAGAGATGATTGGGTTTTCACATTTTGCTTGTGTTGTAACTTTCATAGTATGTAGTATTTACAGACACCACAGGTAAGTGGATAAGGAACAGTTTAACTTCAAAATGAAGACTTAAAGTAAGCGCTAAACATGCTGACAGACTTTTAAATATCTGGAAGGAGCAGGAAAAATATGCCAGATGCTCTGTGTACCATTTCTCTGGGTGTTGGGTTTGGTATTTATCAGTAAAAATCCATCAACAACTTCTACAACTTACCAATAGAATCATAGAATGGTTTGTGTTGGAAGGGACATTAAAGACCATCTAGTTCCAACCCCCTGCCAGGTTGCTCAGAGCCCCGTCTAACCTGGCCTTGAACACTTCCAGGGATGGGGCATCCACAACTTCTCTGGGCAATCTGTTCCAGTACCTCACCACCCTCAGAGTGAAGAATTTCTTTCTTTTATCTAATCTAAATCTACCCTCTTTCAGTTTAAAACCATTCACCCTTGTCCTATCGCTACACGCCCTTGTAAAAAGCCCCTCTCCATCCTTCCTGTAGGCCCCTTCAGGTACTGGAAGGCTGCTGTAAGGTCACCTCAGAGCCTTCTCTTGTCCAGCTGAACAGCCTCAACTCTCTGTCTGTCCTCGTAGGAGAGGTGCTCCAGCCTCTGATCATCTTCGTGGTCCTTCTCTGGACTCATTCCAAAACATCTATGTCCTTCTTGTGTTGGGGGCCACAGAGCTGGATGCAGTAGTTCAGGTGGAGTCTCACGAGAGTGAGTGTTAGTAAAAGCTCCTCTTCAGAGTTTGCAAACTCCTGGGTCTTTCTAGAGCCTCGCACTGCTCATGTTATATGTGTGCAGAGCCATGAGCTCAAGGACACTGACCTGTCCCCCTCCCTTGAAACTGGGTTACGAATCAGCAACTGATCCTGTGCAAAAGTGAAAAATTCTCCCTGGTCTCTTCCAGCAGTGCTAGTGTGAAGTACACACAGGATATACAGCTGAGGTTCAAGCCCTGAGGCTGCCAAGAGGATTTTATGAATGTTTCAGTAAACAGCATTTTAAAAAAGAAAATAAAGGGAGTCTGGGACCAACTAGTTCCATTCAATGGTTGGAGGCATGGCATTCATTACAGTCAAATCTCTTCAAATATCCTCCACAACTACCAGGAATGAGTGTTCCTTAGGCAGGTGGGTTGTTTTAAAAGGTCACTCCTTACCAAAAAAAAAAACAACGGGGGGAGGGGGAGGGGAGGGGAGGAGAAAGCTGTTAGGATTGAAAATGCTTTTCTCTCTGAGAAGCAGTGTGGTTGCAAGGGAGGTGCTGCAGGTGAGCATGCAGGACCGGGCTCAGGAGATGGCATCATAGGTTGGGCTTGACCTGTGCTTGAGGCGGGGAAAATTCACTGGAATCAGAGAGGTGCCTTTGAGAAGTCTTACACCTTGAGCAGATCGTATCAAGGTAGGCAGATGTACATCAGACCCTATTTTTAATTAGGATTTCAAAATCAACAGCCCAATTGCTTCTGTGCCTGGTGAGAGAAGATGAGTATGCTTTTCTATGATCAAAAGCGTCTATAAACTTTCATACATTGGTAGTAAGACACTTTTGGTTTGCTTTGACTTTATTTCCTTTCCCGTCTTTCTCCTTTTTGTTCATATTGGGTGGGGATTTTTCCCTTTCTGGAGACTTGAGGACTTTGGTGGATGTTTAAGCTGCTTTTTACGTTTTGTGCAGCTCTCCAGGGCCAATGATCTTAGTTTGATTTTAATTAACCACAGTAAAGCTTTTTTTAACCATATCATATAAACCTTGAGCCATCAGTTCTTCAGGTCTCATAAGGAGAGTTGAAGCGTGTATGTGATTGCTCAGCTAATGTTCACAAACCTTACAGCTGCTACTAGAAGCTGCTGTTATCATACCTGGAGTTCCACCCTGTCGGATTTTGTATCAGAGTATGTTCCTCTTGTGGTTTGTGATTTCTGCTTGCTCTCTCCCTTGCCTGTCTTGTATCTCCTAGGCTTCATCAGAAATGGCAACAAGAGAAATAACATTTTATCTGTTTTTGTAAACTGTGCCCATTTGCACCTTGTTGTGAATAAAGTTAAGAAATAACTCGTTCTGCTCCTTTTGGAGGAGAAGGTGGCTGTAGATGTTAGCACTGTTCAGCCCCTCTGCACCTGCCAAAATCAGCTAGTTTTCCAGCTGCCGAAAGGCCAAGAAGGCGTTAAGGGGTGGCTTCAGAAAAGCAAACACTAGCTGTTTTCAGCGGGATCACTGCCTTGAGGTTGTGATGACCCCAGAGCACAGGGGATGATGTATTCATTTCATTCCTTGCTCTTTAAGAGGAAGGCTGATAAATTTTATGCAGCTTCTTGCTTTTTTAAGGTGTTCATTGCTTCCCATGTAGCTGGGTAGTCTGGTACAAAACAAGGGCATTCTGGTATCATAGTGAATTGTGTATATGTATCTCCTTAGGGGAGGGCTTACCTAGGTAACAGAGTCTCTTAAGATAAATCACTCTGGGGGGTTGTTGCCAAATAGTGGAAGAGTCGAAGGTAACCCTGTCCCTGTGGTTTGCTTTAATGATTGGAGCTGTAGGTTGTCAAAACAGTATGTTTGCCAAGGCAGTGGGACATCCTGGTGTGAGCACAGGTTACGTCTGTTGAGAACAAATAATGCTGAGTTTTGTAGATCTGCTGGCCAAGATGGTCTCTATGTCTTGTGAGACAAAGCCCTGATCCGGGGGAGGTGTTTTGGCTCGGGGGAGCAGATGCTTGGCTTCACTCTGCTGGGTCGTGCACACCTAGCTAGAGCCCGACTACAAGCGCCCGACCCGGCGCGCCTCTGCTTGTCCAGCAGCGTAAGCAGGGAGATCTGTTTTCCTCATTTCATTTCCCAGGCTGTTTTTGACAGCCTGTCTGTGTGACCTTCCCTCAGCTGCAATCCCCAGGCCTGTGACCAGCATGCCTGTGCTCCGTTTGCACTGCCAGCACGCTCTCTCGGCCGTGTTTTAAACAGCGGCTTTAGAGACATCTGGTTTGCTGAAATTGAGCTATTCATCTAATCCCAAGGCTACATGTGAGTCCTGTTTTATAATCCCCCCAAGAAAAAATGTAACTGCAAGAGGTTCTGCAACCATTATCGGCAACGAATGGGCGGCGCGGATCGTGTTTTACTCTTAGGTCAGTGGAAAATAGGAAAAGATTTGGAATTTGCAAAGTTACTTGCTTATAATTTTCCATGTGATTGTAAGAGGTCTTTTCTCTTTTTTTTTCTGTCAAAAGAAAATGAAAACAAAAAAACCAAAACAAACCCCCCATGTTCAAAGACATGCAAATGAATCCTTTACTATTTTTACAGTAATTTTTCTCCACTGGAAAACAAATTATATAAACAGACTTCTAAAAAGAAAACCCCTCAGAACTGGGCAGAGGGAAGTGTTCCTCTGGTACAACTTGAAATAAAAAAGCAGCACACCTGCCTCCAGCTGGTTTCCCTGCTACGCATATCTCACGCAGCCTCAGCTATGTGAAGTTGCTTCCAAGTCAAACAAGTAGCAATTTTTAAGTAGCACCTAAAGAGGAACAAGGCCAGGCCTTGCCAGCAAAACCCCAGCCCCTAAAGGTTCCTGCTGCACATGCTTTATTTTCATTTCCCTGACCCATTTGCACAGAGTTGTTAGTGATGGCCTGGCCTGCCTCCCTGGACACAGCAAACTAATAATAAATAGAAGGCAGCTGACACCCTGAGACACCTGCAACATGCCGAACACTGGGGGATTGTTCATCCCGCAGGAGCCCGTGTGGCCGAGCGTGATGGGTAGACTTCTGGCTTGGTATCTGCCCAGACACGCACGGTCTGAGAGAAAGTCAACCAGGACAGGTCTGTCCACCCAAAAGGTTTCTTGGCCAGTTTATAGAATTTTTTTTTCTTTCTGTTAGAGGAAGAACAAGGATGACTGACATGTGAATAAAGGAGCCCTCTGTGCAGTGCTGCTGTTGTCCCAGAGGCAGGCTCACCCAGGGAAATACAGTTGGGACAATATTTGGGCAGGTTTTGAGCAGTTACTTTCACTGACTTTAAGGCTTACCCTTATTATTCTAGTTTCTCATGCCTCACTACTTATTTATTCATAAATTAGGTCTTTGCCAGGGAAAATACTTCGATGCCCTTCTGATGGGGCAGGTACAGGAGAGTAAGCTGGAAAAACATAACAAAAACCCCCACCCCCAACCCCTTAAGCAATATTTATGGACTTTTGAAAGTTGAGATTCTTGGAAAAATGTCTGCTTTGCTTTTCATATACTTTCCAGGCTGAAATCTTTTGCTAATTTATCTAATGATTTACCTGTCTGATAATTACACAGCTTTTATACATTTTAGCAAGATGAATAGGAATGTATGTTTTCAGTGAAACAAATGGGTAAGGGACTTGAATTTTTGTTTCTTTCTGCACGTTCATTCATTTCCTACTATACCATGGATGAGTGGCAAAACCATGATTCCTTTTGCAGACTGTGAAATGACCTTATATTCAGCTATACTTGCAATAGTTTTTGCTGTCTGACCCACAACACATCTAACTGTGATTTAATCAAAAAAACCTCATAGCTTAGTTTTAAAAAAACCTGATTTAGGAAATGCTTGAGCTACAGGTTGATGGGTTTCTGGATACTGTGTTGGGGAAGCAGTGTTCGATACCTGCCCTGTTGTTCTGTATTTTCCCAGACATCTATTGTTGGTCCCTTCAGGGTTAGGAACAGATTTTGGTGGACTTCAGTCTGATGTTTTTCTGGTTTTGTGGCCCAAGTACAGAGCTTTTCCTGGATCAGATCACTGCTTTTGCCATCAGCCAGTAAATCCCCTTTAATAAGTGGTATACTTTGCCTTCATGTGTCCTCCTTGTTGTGGATGGATGCTGTACCTATAGAACTGGATGGAGCTTGTATAGACGTGGTAGGATGTACTTAACTGTTAGCATACAGTTCTCTGGGTTGTTTTTTAACACAAAATAATTTCTCTGGGGTATGTGGACTTGTCATGTGGCCATGGTAGTCTTGGTCTGGGAAAGATGCCTTTTCTGCCTCATTGAGCCAGAGTTGGCTATTGCTATTTGCTTAAAAGGTGCAGAAATTGCCCTCGGTGACAAAAACCAAGTAGTCCAGGGGCCCTTGCCAGACCTGTTGCTTGTGTGTAATGGGGTTATCTCAGTCTCGAGCTCTTGCTGTGGCTTTTGACGGGCTCCTGCACAGCTTCGTGTCCTAATAACAACATCCCTTACTGCTCCTCACCCCCCAGCAGCACAGTCCAGTCCAGGCTGGTGGGTTTTACTAAAGGCTGTTGTCACTGCATGTTCAGGAGGATTTCTGTCTGGGTTTCTTTCAGACACAGGAATAGGGACACTTTTTCTCATACATCTTCAAGAAAACTTGGAAGATGTGTTAGTCGGCTTTCCTTCCAGTGATTCCAGAGTTGAGACCATTTCTTTCAGCTGGGGATGAGATTTCATATTAAAGTTACTGTTATGATAAAGTATCAGCTGTAATGATGATTTGGCATATATGTGTGTATATATTTGTTGACCTGCGAGAACCACTGAGTTGCTACTGACAGTAAAATATGTGGCTCTCAAACACACCCTGAGTTGATGTATTTGAAGTGAAAGGAGAGGAGAAGCTAGTGGTGCTTTTTTCCTTCTGGTTTGTTTCAGTGCTAAACTGATGTTGGCACTGAAATGCCAAAAAGGGGGGG
>KL276269.1:0-13789 GCA_000699545.1 Podiceps cristatus
AGCTTAAGGGCTGAGCAATTTACACAGAGATGATAGCACTTAGATTTTCTGAGGTCCTGACAATACCAAATATCTCATAAATCTAATTCTCGAAGTAGAGAATCACAAATGTCACCAGGCACAGAGGCCCTTATTAAAATATTTTCATTGATCTTTCCAGAGTGCCTTTCTTTATCACATCACCTGATACACCTACATTTACAGTTCTGAGCTGCCCAGTCTCCTCAGCCCATTCTGTACTTCTCACAACATTCACAGCAACTGCAGATACCCTTTTTCCCAAAACAAAGTCAGACCACGGAAAGTCTATCAGATTGTGTAAGTACCTTCTCAACATCTGTATGTAAACAGAAGTCATCGGATCTTCAGTAAAGGCATTTTTTCCTTCAGAATAATAGCAAACAGCTTCTGTGAGGAATGTAAGGAGCCAATATGTTCAACAAAATACCTCTGTGTAATTCCTTCGGAGACTACACTGTAACATTAATGCTTGCTAAAACAGTATTTATGTATAGTCAATTGGCTCCATGAATAGGACATAACATGATTTATTGCAACGAGTAGATTTCAGACAAACAGGTATTTAGAAGTCCAGTCTGTAATGATTTTATTTAAACAAAACAAGAGTTTAATGTTTTCATGCAACATTTGCACTTAAATAATCATGACAAACAGAAGAAGTAGTTAAGGAATGCACTAATTATAGACATTAGTGGATATACAAAAAACCTCAGCATTACAGGTTATACAAAGTAAAGAACATCTTAAATACTTTCCCAAAATACTGCAGCAGCCGAGACACGGTGATACGCCTTACAAGGGCATAGGAATGTAATTTAGAAATCACACGGGAACTACCCATTTCCTTTAATTTCACAAACAAGGCAAAAGCAACATTCAACTCCACACACTGATTTTTCAAATTATGTCTACACAGTACCTTGAGTTTTATCCAAATAGTAAAAGATAGACATGTCATTTGTTTAGTAAACAATTATGCGGTAAATCTCTATTACATTTCTTCCTTGGTTTTACCTGGCGTGGCCATGTTATTTAAAAGAGGGCAGGTTTGGCACTTTTATACTGATGTCACCAATATTAATATTTCTTGGGATCTCTGGCAGATTCATATTCTTTACAGCTGAAACAGCGCGGGCTGGAGCTCCTGCTAAACCAGCCTGTGTATAAAGTGAGGAAAAAAGCAAGTCAGGTAAAGCTGGTCACAAGAAGATTCACTAGCAATATACACACACAACTAACTTTCCAAGTACTTCCATGGTTACACAATTAGAAAGACCAGATGATAATTGTGTTTGGAATGAAATGGGTTATTTGGAAATATTAAACCAGGAAGAGAAAACAGTTCACACATTCCTTTTTATATGGTAAAACATGTAATGTCAACTTGATGGAAAAGTATGTGGGGAAGAATAGGAGGCTTATCCAAGCATGTGTAATGTGTAGGCTATAGAACAATCTAGAAGTAATAAAGTCCAATGTCCTGTCTTTGTCTCTTACCTATTCTAAAAATTCACATGGTTCACAGTTGACTAACATTGGTTACAGGTTCAGAATATGTAACCTCAAAGTAACAAGTTACTAAACGTCAGTTGAACCATATTACTTATCTAAATTATTATTATTTGGAGGTGGCTTAGTCTAAAATGAAAAGGATAAACACCTTGCATTTGTGGGTGATAAACAGCATGCAGAGAGATCATTTCCATAGACCAACTGGAATAATCTGTTATCCCACAGTATCTAATTATATGCTGACTTATCTGCAGCCCGCAGGCACGCTGGAACATCACATAACAACTTGGTTGTGCCAAATTAAACACTGAAGTACCTATTTTCTGTTGAAGTCCTCTACTGTATGTAGTCTCTCTTCATTTAAAGCCAGAGACTTTCTGTATAAATATGCAAATTTTATAATATAGACGTTCATTACTGAGTTCCATTCAGTCCTGCCTTTTAGATAAAATAACTGCCAAGTTTACACACTAGAGTATATTACTGAAATGCTAACAAAGATGATTTACAGACGCCTGATGACATACAGAACATAATTTTTTCCTATTGCTTCTGAAGAACAGCTCTCCAAAGCCTTGTTATTTTAAGGCCTATTAAAAAAAAGGCCAATAATTGTTACTGTATTTGATGCTGTGCAGAAAAGGTGCTATACATTTTAAGTATAGAAATGTTTCTCCTGTAAGTTCAGATTCTCTATGTGTATTTAGAATTAGCTGTGTGGGTTTTCTTCAGCCTTGCCACAAAAGTGTAAAAACCATTTTTTTTTCCTTGATTGGGGGGGAGGGGAACAGAACACCTTGAAGATTTTAAAAACAGCTTTTATTTGCCGAAAAAGACAGCATATTCCAAATTCTGTGAATATGTAAGGAAAAAAAATGTATTTTTATGTTTTCAAAGTATGATTAAAATATTCTGAAAGAATAAAAACCACAAAGTGATTTTCAGAACTACTACAGTTTTAGCGAGGAGCATCTTGCAGGCCCAGTAAAAAGGAGCAACCCACAAGAAACAAAGCAACATGCCAAGAACTGGTTAAACAAAAGGCTAAACCTGCAGAAATTGAAGGTCTTTCATTGTAAGAGTGTCAAAGACTCACGAAACCAGTGCATGTGCAGATAAAATAATTCTGTGCAATACAGCAAAATAAAAGAAGAAAAACTTTGGCAAAAGTTTGTGTCATGATTGATTATTAAATACTGTTGGTAGGTGATTACTACTCAATGAGATTCTTGATTTTCACTTAAATTCATTGCAATCACAGGGTATAATTAGACTGAGGAGTACACCTGACTTCTGTGGTGTCCACCTGCACTACCTCACAACAGGAGACAGATACTCCATATACTCCCCAGATAACTACTTTTTGAAGGCTGTCCAAAAAAAATCTTTTCTCCCTGTTACTACTCTTTATAAAAAATAAATGTCAGGTCAAATTGACTAAGATTTCCACTTAAAATCCTACCTACTGTCCTCTTCCCTTCAAAAACATAACCTATATTCAAAATTGATAAAAATTTCCAATTTTGAACTAGCCCTTTTATATCATGTAGAAAGGCTAAAGCATCATAAATACCTAGATTTTAGTCACAGTACCAGGAACAGAGATCAGAAAGCCATGACTCATCTGTTATAACATCCCCCAGGCCCTACACTCATAAATGAGATATGCCAAAGCTGGGAAAGGCAAGCAGGGGTAGAGGAAAAAGCTGGGGAAATCTCAAATCTCTAATGTAACCAAATAATCTGCTCTCACTTTGGCCCTAACATAATCCAGATTATCAATTCTCAGAAGTATGGACTAAGTAAAACTAAAAAGGTGCAAAAAAGTATTTTAAAAGCCTCCTTTCCCTTGCTCTCCCTTAACATCACCAAGTCTATCAGGTCATTCACTTCAGAGGCTGTTTCGATTCCAATACCTTCGTGAAGCAGAAAACCTGGAATTAACACTACTAGTAGTAAGAAACACAAGTATCCAAAATCTGCATCCCTGAATCCACAATATCTTAAAGAAGCAGCATTAGACACTGCAATTTCTTGCTATTTATTAAAAAACGGTGCAGAAGATACGAAGCTGCTCAACACTGTCCTTTTATATTTGAGAACATGGAAATACTAATTTGATATCAAAGGGTAACTACCAGAGAAGTTTTATCAGATAATAAGTGCATTTCCTTTTTATTTGGTTCTAGGCTTCAAATTCTATATTCAGTAACTGGAGAAATATTCTTTATGCAAAACCAAAAGTGGGGCAATGTAAACTGTTTTCCATAGAGAAGATGAAAATACTAATAAAGTAGTAACAAAAGCAATGAATTATACAATTTGTAACTGACACAATGGGAAACCAGAAAAATATCGTAAGTGATGGACATGGTCCACACAAACAAGCATGGCTGGCAATTCAAAAGAGAGATAGATGCCTTCTAGGTGACTAGGATGGAGATTCCTTACCCTAAATTAATGAAAGTTAATTATTCTTAATGGACAAATAAAAGTTTTAGTATAACTGGTCATTATTTTTACCTACCTGCAGCTATCCTCTTTACACAGACTTACAGTCCCTGCCTCCCGCCCCAATGGCATAGGATACAATGGAGACACAATTGAGAATTATTTAAAATACCACAATTGACATGACCATTGCCCTTCCGCCCCCCTACATAGTCACGACTTCCAACAGTCACATTTCATGAGGACCATTCTGGATCAGGAACAGTGAAGAACCCTGACAAAGACTATGAATTTCAGATTACCTCTTGTTTTGCCAGCAAGATTGACTTTCACTATCACATGCTGGAGTAGAGATTTTCAAACTATTACAGTCTCTTCTCCTGTAATTCTTCATATTATAGTGGCTTTGTAATTCAGTGTATATACATAATATGCATAGCAGAATGCTATTTATCACAATTAATGTCAACCCTATCAAGCACAATACAGTCATATAGTACTTCTAAGACAGAGTAAATAGTTCATTAAAAATGTCTAATGGATAAAATGACTGAAAAGTACTTAAACTCCCAAACTGCATAACTAATACATTATTTCAAATGCTAATATATCCAAATGCCTTAGCATTCCTTTTTAACATGTCACAAAGTTCAGTAGTATGCAGCCCTTCCATTTATTTATCATGTCTTTTACAGAAAGTGAACGGTATTTATAAACACAAAGGTACTACAAGAAGTATTTCCAGCCCAGTGTGCAGTTTATAGAGGTACCTGATTAAAAGAGCCATCACTGTAACATTGAACTGGCCAAGTTTCAACTGCCTTTTTTATCAAATAATTCAGCAGGTAAGTTGGTGAGGTGCAAAGAAAAAACTGTTTCACTTGAAAACAAAACAAAACACGTAGCAAGCTTTAAACATGCAGTGAACAATGAATTGTCTGTCACAGTGAGCCAATGACTTAAGCAAGTGAAAATGAAATTTCTTAAGACATATTAATGAAATTTCAGAAATACAGTACGAATTGCATACAGCTGGTATTACAATAAGCCAATACATCATATTTTTGCCACAGCTGCTTTGTATTCTCAATTTCATTTGTGATTAAAGGTTGTACTTTAATGTTGAAACACTGTATATTAAAATTTTAGGTTCAGTTACCACAAAAAATGCTTGTAAACAGGTTCATATACTTTTATAGTGAAAGCAATGCCATATATGTAAAATAATAATACTATTTTAAAGATTGAAAGAGACACATTTAATAACAGGACTTTTATTCTGGTCCTAGTCTATCAAGTGTGAAATATGAGCTGTTGTTAGTTTACTTAGGTCATTATTTACCACTATTCGAATCAATTTTCTTAATTCTTATCATCATCCTTTCTCATAATGCCCCATCGTAACTTTAAATGAAAGTGATCCCAGAAACACTGTTTTACTCTTTGAAAAGAAATTCAGGTCACTTGGAAAAAGTATTACACATCACAAGAGTAGTTAATATGCATATACAAATATATATATATTTTTATAAAAAAAGGATTCAAACCACCATCCCAAACAACTCTAAACAGAGGTAGCTATCACTAAAATAATCATATAAAAATATACAGCCTACTGGAAAACAAAATAACGAAGGCTAACGCTTTACAAAATAAGCCACCCTTTTCCAGGTATTTCAGAGGTACTAGGACCTCTCTGCTGCTGGTGTTTCATACCAATGCTTCTCTCCAGAACAAGTATGACTTCAAAGCAGCAGGGTTATGAAATCATGAAAGGATGCAATACATAATATAAAGGAATGGTCATGTCCCCTGCTTATGAAGTTAAATAAATGAACATAATTAGAGAAAAAACAAAATGAAGTCTGCAAGTATATCAAAATGAGGCCAAACAGATAAGAAGACTTAAGACATACTCTTAGAAATTTTAAGCACTTGAATCACAAAGAGAGTAATGGATGGGAATGATTAATTATTTGTTTGTTTGTTTTTCATTGCCAGACCCAAAAATAAAAACAGAATATGTGTGAGCAGGACAGAGAAAAAGAAAAGTAGCTTTGCACAAATTTAAAAAAAAAAAAAAGGAACAAAACAACCCTGAAATCAAACTCCCTACAGTTACAATGATATACAGATTATATATTACAAGTGTTGACATATTAGGCAGAGGAAGGTCATTTCCTTGATTTTCTTCATGTGCTATAGCACATTTCAAATTTAGGTAGTATGTTTCATACTACCCAAAAATATTTTTAGCTAATGCTTTACAACTTAGTGCTACTAAATCCAATTACAGAATTGTATTTGTTAAATCTTAAAGGTATAAAACATTACCTTACCCTAGAAAAATCATGTAAAAAGTAAAGAGCAAAGCTATTCATAAATTAAATAAAATTCATCTGCTTAAGATTGCTGCTACTTAAATACCTGCAGTTTGAATACACTGATACTTAAAATGAGTGGAAATGAATTCTGAAGTACCGCAATTCACATTGACTGACATTCAAACTGCTCAGCTGAACTAAATGTTTCAAATAGCAAGTGACAGGGGACAATGACCATAAACTGAACTTCAAACATACATTTTCTTCCTCTGTTTTCAGTTCCATGTTAATACTCATGTCCAGTGACTACAGTTACCAAGATATCTTAAAGCAAAATCCAGTGATTCAGACTGCAAGGGCAGCAAATGTATATCTGAAGTTGAGTACATGCTGGCAGCCCTTGTCATTTTATGTTCGATATACTTAAGGTTGAAAGATCAACTTTGGTATTTCTACATCATCTTTACAAATTACACTGGTAATTTTATTCTGTATGTATAAAACTAATTGAATTTGTTAATTTTGTTGGGGTTTTTTTAAAAGTTTTGTTCACATGAAAATTATTCTGAAACTTCTCTCTGCAAGCAGGCAAAAGTTCTTCGTTTTCATTTGGCAATACTAAATGGTGAAGCAAAAGAGTTCATACTACCTATTTTAGATTATTATGCACAAAATTCTGCCAATAAGGAAGCTATTTCCATTACAACATCGTATCATGTTTTGTTATCTGTGTGTTCAATTTTTATTCAGATTAGTTTTGCAGGGTTTTTTTGTTAATATTCATACAAGTTCATATTCCTTTGTTTCTTAAACAATGATACAAAGAAAAGTTAAATTCTAAAATGCAGGAAGAGAAATAAAATAAAAAATATGATGTCAATGGAAAGCTAGTAAAATACACTATAGCCAATAAAAAGATGAGGGAACTACAAGAAGAAACTAGCACAAAAAGTAGGCTACAAGGACTAGTATGGGCATTTTTACACATAATTTTTGAGTCTGGCCTACATAATTTATTGCCTTTGACATCATTTTGCTTTCCCTTTTTGTTAAAAGTACATTTTTTCTAAAAGTCAGCAATACCTTTGTCTACCTGTCCTGTCTGGGAGACTGAAAGATAAAGGTCTGTAAGAGAGAAGAATGGAAAGAGCTAGAAAAGATCAGGAGGTTCGGAAAAAAAGAGGTCCAACTTTAAAGTCTAAATCACACGCAGTTGAACACTCCAAATAGAGAAGAGGTAGCCCAGGTTTATCTACAATATTTCCAGAGGCTCTGGATGAAATCCCAATGACCCCTCTCCCAAAAATTCCCTCCCTTAATCACAATGATCCTTTGGCTTTAGGAGGATTGACCAGAAATCCATTCACAGATAAACACTAAACTGGGAAATGCATTAAAGACAACATTTCTCATGGTAGCAATAGAATTTCCTTTGTAGCCCATCCAAGCAATATAAGACCTGAATCAGAAATCAAAGCTAGGGACTCCCTCATAGTGGTTTAAATAATTAATCTCTGTTAAAAGCATTAACAAATTCTCTGAGTTGGTAACTTTGTCGAAATATTTGTGAATTGAACAAATACATTTGATCTTCTTCACTAAATTATAACTGAAAGCCTGTTTAGAAACCTAACACATAACTAAACAAATTTCTGATATCAAATGGCTAAATTTTGTATATTAAGAGAAACCAGGTGGGCACAATGCAAAAGTTAAAATATTTCTTAAAATGTAGCTCTGTTACAGTTTTATTAGCTTCATCATTTCAGCTATAAAAGAAAAGGCAATTTAACCTTAAAGCAGCTATTTTATGGATGCAAGAACTATGAAGGAGGTCTAACAAGCCAAACAGACTAAAGCAAGAGTGCTGTGGCATAGGCAGCAGTCCTATAGACTATATCAGTAATCATTTCTAGATTTTAAAAATATATTTTTTTAAATTAAAGAAAACTAAGAAAATCCTCTAGTTTTGATTTCTTAGTGACCAGCATTCATTACAGATTTTTATTTACATGAACTGGATTTGCTTGTATCTTGAAAATACATGTTCAGGAAAGACATGTTGAAAGATTCACAGTCTTGATCAAAAAGACAAAAGGAAAAGAAATAGCAATCAGAAAATATCTGTGGATATATATGAAACAAATGATTAATGATCTGAGAAAATAGTTACGAGGTATTGTGAAGTATCTCAGCATTACAGTAACTGTTAAATTTGAAAAGAAACAGTCACTGAACTAACAAAAAAATGCATTTGTGGTGAGCAGACTGTGAAATGTTCTACTCCATCCCAGTCACCAAGTGTTTTAATTTATCACTGCTACTTCTTTACCTTCTATAATTCATTGCTAAATGTAAAGGAACAAGTTGCTATTTGCCTTGCATAGGCTCTGAGCTCTACATGTTTTTTAATATCTTATACCACCTATTTTTATACTGAAAGCATCTTAAAACAAAGAATGACTTACTGATGAATAACGGAAAACAGCAAGTATTGCAGCTGGCTGCACTGAATTGAGGTGTTTCAGATGACTAGTCAGAGACTGGTCTACAGCTGATTTGGTAGCAGAATTCACATAATTAAGAATAAATACCTTGACTAGCTTTCAGGTAAAACTGATATGCACTTAATACATGGTAGAACATAGCTGCTCAGTAAGTTCAGGTTTTGGGACACTGTTACTTTTCCATCAAATAAAGAAAAATGCATGTATACAGAAGTCAATCAGATATAGTAAAAAAATATGAGAATAATTCCAGATATTAATTTCTGTGGTCAATGGCTCATTCTGAGTTTCCAAAAAATGTTAAAATGAACATTTTGGACAGCTTCATAATCATACTACAATCCTTCTGGATGTATATTGCTATGCACCTAGCTTTTTCCTGTTTTTCACACCATGTTGTCCTGTTCTTGGATACAGCTTGGAAATTGTGCAAAACAGACAATTAATAGTATTAAAAGACTTGAGGAGGTGCAGTGTGAGACTGCAGAATTAGGAGAACAGTATACATTGTACCACAAAGAAGCCGAAGAATTCTTTTCTCTCTTTGCTATACTTCAATTAAAACTAGGAAGTTCTCTTGGTCTTCTCCTAAAATGTCCCTTAGTTCATATTTATACAACCTGCAGTATTTCAATATTCTCAGCTGACTTCAACTTTAGAAACAGCCTCAGATTCAAGCAAAGGTTTGTTGAGATATTTGAGTATCATGCTTTGAAAATCAGAAGATGTGTTCTTCTGTGGAATTATTTTCATCAATAAGAGTCGCTCACAGACTTAGCTAAGATGTACTAGTAGTATTTGACTTAGAAGGCATGTCTGGTGATGTTAAAGGAACAGTAATATTCTGTGTCATAGCTAAAGAAATCCTAAAATCCTTTCTTAGTCTAAGTTTCCTTCCTAAACACAAATTCAAGAATTGTTGAAGTGAAATGGGATTCCAACAACTCATGTAGGTATCCCTTGCTCAGACTGTTACAGGCATATATAGAATATCATTTTCTCACTCAAACCTACTCAACTGAAGACCAAATATTCAGATTACCAAAAATTTGTATTTACTTTAAAGGGTCTAAACCTGGACTTTAAATTCTATATGGTCCATTTCAGACCAATTTATTATTTTATGTTGCAGTATTATTGGGACATTAAGTATGCTGCCATTTCTTTCAGGTGCTAGAAACATCCTAGCACATAGGGATATGTAGTACTTGTAGTCCAGCATAATAAACACACTGCAGATAAAATGCTTTCTGCAAGAGAAACTTGAGCGCTATAGAGGTATCTCAATAGCAATGGCACACAATGCTATTAGATACAAATAGCAAAAACTAATCAGCAGTGTCTCTAAGCAATTACTAATGTTGAAAGGTGTGACATCCTAACCTAGCGATATATTGCCAATTTTTAGCATTATAAGCAAGCAGCTGTATATAGTTTGCTACTACTGAAGGACAAACAGCATTATATACCATGCATTTACTACAACGTTTTTAGTTCAGAAACTACACAGTGCATCACTCTTACCTCAGATTTCTCCAGTTTATTTTGAGCATCAATCTGAGTGACAATTTCATTCATGTTGGTCTCCAAAACCATTCCACCCATGACCATTTCGGCCAATATATTATGGACCTAAAAAAGACCAAAAGAAAATTTAAAAATGCAAAATGTCCAACATGCATCTGGATAGACGATATCTAGATTCATCGATACAGGAACACATATATTCTATAAGTGAATTAATGTTAGCAATTTATTTAAAAACATGTGGGAACAAAGCTCATAACTTGATGTTCATTTCTGCAGTATCTTCTTTGCTCATAGTTCCGTTACAAACTCATCAGCTATACCACTTTGCTTATCAATGCTAGAAGAAACTTTTACATTCATCTTTCTTTCAGTACCTGTTTTCTATCCAAGGACTACAGACAAGAGCTCTAATCACCATCAGCCATAGCAATACATCTAAGGAACAGGTTCTAAAAGATTAAACAAATTTCTCACAAACAGTTGTGCAAAAACCACTTTGGGCTACATCTATGAAAGAAGAGAGACATAGTGATCATCCACAATGGGTACCAAGATTAGGCTTACAAGAAGAATTAACGCACCTGAGCTGACCTGAGTTACAACAGGGAGTCTCCAGCAGCTAGGACTCAAACTGAAGGACCACATAAACCAGCTGGGGGCATTAGTGAAATGGGTACATCTAAAGTCCCTCTTCCCTGAAACCCCAATCTGGGGATGCAAGCCCCGGTTCACGAATCTCTGCTTCAAAGTCTGTCTTTGCACTTTATCTAAAGACTATTTTATGCTTCCACATACTTTCTAGTAAAAATCCAGTTAACATGTAATGTATAATATTTTAATCTCATTATAATTCTGAAGACTAGAACATTTTAATATTTTTGTGAAATAAACATATTGTACAATTTGGTACTTCCATTCTGCTATTATTTTGGATATTTTGCAATTTCCCTGTGGATCAAGGATAGAAGTAAATCTCTACATCAAACAATTCTAAAGATGAGCTGCAAGTAGTATATCAAACCCCACCACACTTCCCACTTTTGTGCTACACCTCAAAAACAAAACTGAAGAGTTGTTCCCGTGATAAATCATTAGTATATTTCAGTAGAAACCTGTAATCAATGTCTTTAGAGAGACTGACACCAGCTCTTCCTTTCTGCCTATTGCTGCTGAGTAAAGCTTTAGGAATCAAATACTTACGAGAAAGATTAACAATCCTTAGAGAGCCACTCTTTTACTCCTGGCATATGATGTCCCTTGAAATGTAGCAAGCTAAAAAGCTTAATATAGAAGTAGTGCCAAAGAATTAATTCTCCTGGCTTGTTATTAGGTGAATTCAAAAGCTTTATAGCATCACAATCAGGTGAAAAAGAAAAAAAAAAAAAAAACACCCCAAAACAACAGGTAATCTAACATTAATTTGCTCTAGTAAGTATACAATAAAATTGAAATCAGGCAATTTTCAATTTTACTCATATGGAAGGCTTGATAATGTAAGTTGATGATGGAAAAAGTTGACTGAAGATGTTGTTAGTATCAAAAAGAAAATCACAGATGTTAATATGGAAACTATTATTTTAAGAGTATTAAAATAGACACAAAAATGGATTTTTTTTTTTTCTTAATCAAAAAGTTAACAATAACCACTAACAGCATTTAGAAGACAAGATATCTCTACCACAGGTGATGGTCAAAGATTGCTACTTCAAAGACACCTGGCTAGAGATGTTACAGAATCAGAGTTTAAGCCAATCAACACAGTATTAGGTTTGCTAATTCTTCAGGGAGAAGATGGTACAAGAGATGTGTTCTAGAAGTATACAGATTTGCATCTTCCATCACAATCACACTTCATTTCCAAGATCAGTGATTTTTTTTAAGCTTCTGCACAGGTTTACACAGCCTTCTTGACTACTCCACAACTTCTAAATCATGCGGGATTCTCCTCAGAATATAGAAAGACTAGCTATTACACTATGCATAGCCACAAAAAAACCCCAAACATAAAATACTACAGAGGTCTTCATAATACAGTATTTATCTGGTGATTTTTTGTTATATTTTATCAATTATTTACTAAGCAAGTATTTTTCACATGCTATGATATTTAGGTTTTTGTTGTTGTTTTTTCTTTTCTAGTTTCTGAATGGGTATTATTCAGACTTATAGATGGACTAATAAATAATTCATGTCTCCCTACACAAGTGGAAAATTTTCTGGCTAGTCTTATCTAATCTGAGAGTTTACTGTGAAGTGCTTCTTCTCCATCTCTCAATAAAAATACAGCCTAACAGTGCAAATACCATCACCTGCTCCTGAAAATTACAGATTTGGATTTTATTTTCTTTTAAAAAATATATTTGGCTCCAAGGTAGCAACTGCAGTCATCACCTCTAGATTTTAGGGGAGTATTACACATTCTGCACTTTTTGGCAGAGCTGGTGATGTCAAGTCAGAAATTGCAGCTGTAACTTTAGCCTCAACTAATAGCCCCCAAATTCAGAAACTATTCACTTTAAAGTCAAAGGACTATTTCCATTGTTGAAGAATACATTTTAATTTGTGGAGGATACCTGAAGCTGCATTGATTAGTACATGAGAGACTAAATTCCATCCTACATCCTGGAATTGAAAAGCAATTTGACTCAATTTCCTCTTAACATTCTTGAAATCTTTGGTAAATTCTATAACTTGGCCTTTCTTTTAAAGCACAGGAATAATTCATATATGTTTCTGACTGAAGAGGCACAGAATGACATCTCGGGAAGTTCCTGCTTATTTTGTTCTTATTCAGTAGAGAACTTCACAGAATAAGCCTAGCAGAACAGAACAAACGAACGCAAAAGAGCAGGTCTTGACCTTTACAGATTATTCATTCCTGTTTCAAACTAAAACAAAAAATGATGAGTGACATTTTTACAAAAAAAAAAAAAAAAAGAAGAAGAAGAAAAAACACCACAAAAAAACAAACCTCTTTTCTCATATAATCTCTTTCTAACAGTTTACTGATATGAATACTGACACAGTAAAGCTCTGGCTGAGCACCATATGAAACCTACACCATAATGACTGAAGAGATTGAACATTTTTGTAAGTGTCCTGGTTTCTCTGAAATAGACTATAAGGTTCATTTTGAAAGAAGTGTAATTTCATTATGCAGTTTTGGTAGCTATTTTTCCCCCCTTATAGGTAAATGTAAGCTATTATAGTCCTGTCAACACTAATTGTAACAGAGATAATCTTTTCCTCTAGAGTGCTACTGACATGCTAAATATGTAATATACTACACTGCATCTAGAACACTGTGTCCTGTTTGGGGCCTACAAGTACAAGAAAGATGTCAAGAAATTGGAGTGATTTCGGCACAGGGCCACCAAAATGGCTGGAGCTAGGGCATTTTTTGTCCTGGGCAGAGAGGCTGGACACCAGGGCTGGTTCAGCCTG
>KL276269.1:13998-26608 GCA_000699545.1 Podiceps cristatus
TTAAAAAATAAAAAAAAAAAAAAAAAAAAAAAAAAAGACAGAAGAGAAAGAATTTGATTTACAGGTTCAAAGAATGCATCTCACCAAGGCATCAATTACCCCTGGTATAAGTTCTGAAAGAAGGTTGCAACATGCTGGCTAGCTACAAGTTAGGAAGTAATTGAGCACTGACTACAGATAAAAAAGAGCAAAAGGTAAATGTCAGGTTTCTGACCAGCTGTAGCACTGGTGCCATAACTGTACAGAATAGCAGTATACTTGTATGAGCGGCATTAATATCCAGACTTTGCCATTTACTGCCATTATTCTTATTATGATGTATGCAGTGAATAAGGAGAATGAATACAATTCTGAATACAGCTTCTCACAAAAAAAAAAATATTCTCATAATCAAGACTGTATATGCATATTTACAGATATTACAATAAGCTTTACAGACAGTGAGGATATATTTTTTTCTCTAAAGCACACTAGTCCACAGAGGAAGTCTTAGTGTTCTGCATCAAAACATTAAGAAGATACCTTCCTTAATCTTTTTAGTCATAAAGAAACTTATTACTCTACCTGTTGGTGTTTTAAAGGGCTGCTTTATTATCATTCTGCTCTTAGAAAGTCCTCTAGTAAGTATCAGTACGAATTAAAGCAATATGAATTACTGCTGGGCTGCTGTTTCAGTATTTCATGTTCAGTGTTTCATATTATAGAAGATGCACATCATAACTTTTATGTTTCCATCATGCACGTTACTTTAGAAAACATGGAAGTTAAAATTTCTACTTATGCTAGAGCATGCTAAAAAAACTTTATTAAGTCATAGAATCATAGAACAGTTGGGGTTAGGAAGGGACCTCTAGAGACCATCTAGTCCAACCCCCTACTGGAGCAGGGTCACCTAAAGCATGTTGCAGGGGAACGTGTCCAGGCAGGTTTGAATATCTCCAGAGACGGAGACCCCACAGCCTCTCTGGGCAGCCTGTGCCAGGGCTCTGTCACCCTCGACATAGGCAAAATCCACCTAGATCATCCTCTGGTTTCAAAAATTCACCAGTTGACACTTGAAAAAACCATGCAAGAAATCTTATCACAGAATCATAGAACAATCCGGGCTGGAAGGGACCTCTAAAGGTCATCTAGTCCAACCCCCTTGCCAAGAGCATGGCAAGGATGAGCGATTGTTCAGTATCACATCATGCATTTTTGCGTTAGGGAACACTAAGAAATCTAGAAGGTAGCTTATTTTAAAGGTAGGAGGTAGGATGCTCAGAAACATTATCAGGTTGTGTTCCCCTTCTCCCCTCCTGCTGCCCTCCCCCCCCTTCAGTTTAAAACCATTCCCCCTTGTCCTGTCACTGCAGGCCCTGATAAAGTTTGTCCCCATCTTTCCCATAGGCCCCCTTTAAGCACTGAAAGGCCACAATCAGGTCTCCCCGCAGCCTTCTCTTCTCCAGGCTGAACAAGCCCAACTCTCTCAGCCTGTCCTCACAGCAGAGGGGCTCTGGCCCTTGGATCATCTTCACGTCCCTCCTCTGGACCCGCTCCAGCAGGTCCACGTCTCTTCTGTGCTGTGGGTTCCAGAGCTGAACACAGCACTGCAGGTGGGGTCTCACCAAAGCGGTACTATCTTAAGAGTACTATTTATCCTGATATAAATTTTTCCACTTCCAAATATATCCAACTTAAGGATTCCTGAAACACAGATTGTTTGTTGTTTCTTGCTATATTATTGTATTTTATAGCCACTGACAGATTTTCCTTTGGTTAATATGTCTAATCACTTTTGAACGTATTTAAAATGTTCTTGGTATCTATGATAAAATAGAACAATGGCATTCTGTAATTTAATTATCAGTAATGAAAAATACATTTGCTTTGTTTCAAATTTACTTCCTGAAATTTTATCTGATATCCCACTGTTACTTATTTCTGAGAAAAACAGTTGTTAATTTTCTTCAGACCCTTCAACACCTTTTTTTATGTACTTCTTACTTCTCTGCCTCCAGTGTCTTGAATACTTAACTACTTCCACGCAAGCTGTTCCATACCTTGGATCATGATCATGATGATCTTAGCTTTCCCTGTAATTTTTTCCTACTTTTAGTATACAATATGCAAGTCTAACATTCAGTATCTAAAAATATTAATAAAGCATGGACTGACACAGTAGCTTAACCATTTTTTTTTGTCTCATCCCATTCTTGTTCTAAAGGGACAATTTTCTAAGTAACAGAATACAATTAAATTTACTTTTTAATCTGTAATGAAAGGAAGTCACAACTATGACCAATAATATTATGTAAATATTATAATCCATTTACTCCCTTCTCTTAAACACACTATAAGAATAAAACAGTATTAGCAAAAGTTTGCCCAGATAGGAGCAGTAGCAAGACTTACATTTTTAATATGAACTATTTTTTCCTTTCTTTTTCATTGCAAATATGTACTAACAAATACACATCATCTCTACTTTTTCTAATTAAAAATTTCAATAATTATTGTCCTAAAGAAACAAAAAAAATTCTGAATTAAAAAAGCACTAAGTGGCAATCAAGTGCAAAATACAATTCAAAGGTAGATTCAAAATAGTGTTTAAGTGAAAGACTGAAGGCACATGAAATATACCCCTTGCCTTTATATTCTAAAAGAGATCAGACTGCTGAGAACATCAACTATTCAAAAACTGAAATATTATTTTTTTTAATAATAATTTTGAGGTGTTTCTATGCTATTTTGTAGTTTGTTCCTACTCCTATGCACTGGCTAAAAGAATGAATGCATGCTTTAACAAATGTGGAGAAGGAATGCATCAAGAAAAAACTCCCTCAGGAAAATTTGGCAAACACATTTTCTTGTCTTCAAGCTGCAATCTGATTCCGGAGGGTTCATTGTTCTGGTCAGATAATAAACTCTTGGAAGAGATCATGATACTCCCAGGGATATTTCAATAGCTGCCAAGAACTTGTGGAAAAAGAAAAGTATTTCCTTACATCCCTAAGTAAATGTATTCTAGTATTAGTTGTAAAAAATGCTTATGATAGCTTTCTGTGACGTCTTTTCCATCAGAAAGTGTTAACACTCCTGGACTCAGTGTAGGGATCATTACAGGACTAAAATAAGCCTCCTCCCCTGGAAAACATTTTGCTCCAGCTACAGCAAGTTTGTTTGTTTTTAATACAGCTGATCTGTAAAAGTGAAGCACAATCTTCTCCAGTACAAATTACGGTTTCTGATACCCCAAGTCCTCATCTGCTACAGCTCATAAGAAACACAATCTCATTCCACCTATATTCAATTCTCCAAATTAATTTCTAGTACTATTACACTTTTCTTCTTGAATAAGCATCTCTTGGCTCCAGCGTTACTAGAAGCTATCTCTGTGTCCTGTATAATGATGGCTGTCTGATGAAGGTGAATGTTTTCTTATAGAAATGCCACATAAAATACTACTAAAAAGGCAACAGCTGTTGAGATTACATAAACTCTTTTATGTGCTACATCATCTTTTACAAGAAAGGTATTTCGTGGTTTTTAGGCAGCTCCAGCAAGAGGACTGGAAGAAAGTCACCTTCCACAACTCCGTCAAAAACTGAAGACACAGCTTAACTCTCATCCAAATCAATGGGTCCATACTCACTTTTCTCAACACCAGACCACCCAAAATATTTGAAATGTCTCACCCCAAACAGCTCCCACATGTAAGTATCCACTATAACTAGGACTCTGTCTAGACCAAACATCCAGCAGCAGTTGCTGTTTTTCCTTGTTGCACACTTGAAATCTACTAACAAGCCAGGCCACAAATATCTGACAAAAGAAAGTTAGTATGTGTTAGAACTTAGAAGACTCAATGCATTTTGCTTCTTGACAAGGTGACCTTATCAGCAGTTTAAAGAGAATTTCATGCTGTAATTTCATTCTCACAGATACATCTTCCTCCATCTTCCCCCCCCGCCCCCCATATCTTACAAGAATACTAATGAACTTAAACTGTACCAAACCAAACATTTTCATCCTCTGTTATGGTATAAAGAAAGTCTTACAAACCAATTATACAGGGGCAGGGGGAGTGGGAAAGAACAGAGGTGACATCAGATTAGTCACAATTGCACAACTAATGCTACTGTACTGCTGGTAGTAGTCTTGCATTACTGCACAAGTTCAGCTTTCTGTACTGTATTCTTTTGTCAACTTAGGCTCAAGTTGAAAATCACTGCACTTATTAATGCCATGTTCAAAAATATTTTAACTCAGTATTATGCTGATCTTTTATTTTGGAAATGGTTTACTTTTGCTAAAATATTCAAATAGTATTTTGGGTTCACATTTTCCTCAGAGTTTGAAAATTCTAGCCTAAACATTTAAAGGTGTTCTCATGCAGGTTTTCAGTAAACCAAGTGAAACAAATTTTAGCTTCCCTTTGACAGTTTCCAAGAAGAAAATACCAACTCATATCCAATGCAAAGTAAAATATTCTTCAAGAAATTTAACATTTTGAAGCACCTAAATTCTCTACATTTTATTAGAAAGATGTTTCTCCTGCCAAGTGTAAAAGGCCACTTATGTTAAAGAATGATACTGAATGAAACAGGCTACAGAGCAATAGCTTAGACTGCATAGCAGCCAAACTCTTCTCCTGCTAAAGATCTAACTCCTTGCCACAAAACAATTGCAGTATTTGCATTCTTTAAGCTCAGAAGCCAATATATAAACCACTCATAAATTCCTTTTGTACTTTAATCTGCCATTTTGGAAACAGTCAACATATTCCAGCCAAGCTAGAAATTGTAATTAATTGTCATAATCACAGTTATCAGCCTGAACACCTACTGAAGGTCAATTGAATTTCACTGTCTGGTCAAAGTACAAGTGTTTCTTTCAAAAGAACTTCCTGATTTTGAAACAAACTGAGTCAGTTGCAAGTGTTTATTTCAGATACTTAATATGTTACTACTTTTAGTCCACTTTTAGTGATTTTTGTCTTATTTTCCTTTCTTGTCTTTTGCTGTTGATCCAAAAAGGTATACACAGATGGGGAAAGGTGACTGCACAGAAAGCAAGAGTAAGCACACAATGCAACTGAAGGAATAAATTCTATGTATTCAATTCTCAGCATATTAGGCATTATACCAAGAGGTGCCAAAGTCCTTTTAAATGAAAGATTACTACGGTAATAGCATTTCTTAAAACTAGATTAATAAAGAAAACATTTATTCCTGATAGCTGGAAATATTCAAAGAAGATTGTTTCTAAATGGTTGAAAAAAGGCATAATGTCTGTCTTGAGATTTAGAAGATAAAGATCCACACAGCATTTAAATTACATAACCATACCATTTGGAAGGGAACTGCCAGCCTTAACTGGAAAATCCTGAAACAATTTCAGTTCTGAGTAATGTAACACCTAACCATAAGCAAAACAGTACAAATTATTTCTTGAAACTAAGCCCTACTCTGAGAATATTCAAATGTCTCCATTCTGACAATTACATGTGCAATAATACATTGCAAATCTCCCACATTATTTTATTTTTCCTTAGAAAGACATGCTCCACTATAGATTTCAAGTTTTAAAAATATGTTGATAGAAACTGTCTAGATTTCACTGACAATAAAAGCAGAATCAGTGCAGAGTTTAATACCAAGTATCAGTTGAAACAAACATTTTACTTGACAAGAAGTATTACAGGAGCTCATCACATTACCTTGTCTACATGGAAAATTAAATCCAGTTCACAGACATTTTCAAAACATTTGTCTAGTGTTTCCACAAATACCTGCAAAGAGGAAAAAAAAAAGCTGGAGGTTAAGCTTTAATAGAAACTCAATAGTTCCATTAGGTGTGAGGTTTAACAAATGCAAATACAGAAAAATAAACACTGGGCAGATTTTAAGGCATTAAAAGCATCTATGAAAACTATGTGGTTAAATATTATGTCAACAGTGTGTTATTTGTGGAGGCCAAAACTGTATGCACAAGTCAGTTTATGTTATAACTCTGCTTAGAGTCACAGGGTTTCAAATAGTTGCATCTTAAAAAAACAGTAACATCATCTATGCTACAATTCTCTCAGCTGTGATTCAGTGTTCCTTCCCATTTCATTAGAACACAATTATTAAGCAAAAATCAGGTAGGTTTTCCATTATTATTAACAATTACTACATTCTAGGCATCTCCCGGTCAACCAGATTACTGTTAACTTTGCCACACAGAGACACATGTGCAATGCAAACTGTCAGCATCATGCAAGTTTGTCATCATTACAGCTTCCAGCAACTGGGCAGCATCAGCTTTCACCTGGTTTAGACCTTCTGAGTGCAGGAGGGACCAAGGACAAAGGTAGCTGTCTTAGTATCACACCTGCTGATCCTGTCAGGCATACCACCAGATAAACTTAGAAAAAGTCTAGCAGTTTGTACCCAGGCAAATAACACCTCCCTAAATCTAGAATGCAAATGCACAAAGTGGAAAAATCCAAGCAGCTGCTGAAGTCCAGCCGCTGATGATCTCCACCAGATATGGACTGTACGTTACTCTGCTCTGGGTACTTCTGTAACAGATCCCTTGGTACGCATGTTAGTCAGTTTTGGGACACTAAGAGCATCCCAGCGCCCAATTAGGTCAGATAATTAAAAGATGACTGTTCTTGCAATCCAGAAGCTCCTGAATGCCAATCACCATCTGCTTGTGGTGAGTGCAAGACTTCAGTCTTAGAGAGACTGACAAAGACTTCAGTCTTAGAGAGGTGTAAGCACAGTTCCCTTTATGCAAGGGCTAACTCCTACTGACTTAGATGAGATGCGTCAAGACCTCTAAGTTAAACATATGCTTGAGTTTGAGAGCTTAGGGTCCTCAAAATTAAAAAAAACCCAACCAAACAAAAAAGTGACAATTTACAGATAATGACTAGTAAATAAGCTACAACTTGTGGGAAATTTTAATCTCAGTTTTATATGTTTCAAGGCCATTTGGTAACAATATGTGTTTAATATTATTTATTAAGTTGCCACTGTATGTAATTTTTTTTTTTTCCCAGTTCTAAACTCAAACCCTAAAGCAGCAATATGAACCAAGTTACACACCTGGTTTTGATTCCCTCTCTTTTCAACATGGTTTCTTAATCCCATTTCAGTCTTTGAGAGGAAACAGATTTCAAACTGCCTAGACCCAGAGAAATAGGAATGAGAAGCCATGGTCTGCTGACAAAAATAAAGTGGATAAAAAGCCTGCTTCTATAGATATGTATTTATGTCTACAGACCCAGAGAAACAGGTCTACTCAACATCAGCCTTTTCCAGTTGTCTACCTTGGACATCAAGAAGGATTACTTTTACATCTGAATCCCCGGTCTCAGATCCTGCTTACACTACAAAAAAGAAGAGGATCACACTCTGCTATTGCTATTACTACTATTAGTAATCTCCATTTTAAAGTCAAACTAAAGCTAGCATGTTCCATGCATTTAGAACAAGGATTATTCTTTAATACCAAAATACCAATTCATAACTAGGCACACAGAACATTTTCACAGGCAGACTCAAGACAGTAAGGTTCACTGACAACAGTTAACTAAGTAAATGAATATGTTTCTGTTAAATTATACTGAAGCTAAGCGAAGCAGATGTTGTTTTTTTTTCTTCAAGTAGTTATTTTTGTGATAATAACAGTATGCTATAAAGGTAAGCAAGCAAACAAAAAAAACTTTTGTTTTTTATGCTAAGCAGAAGTACACAGTTCACAAATATGTGCATCAAGACAAATTACCAGAGATGTTCTCTTACTTTCCTTGTACCTTAGGAGAATGTGGTTACAAAGACAGTGTTGTTTGACATTAGCTGCAGGAATAAGATTGGAAATAGAGCGTAAACGTAACCTTTATCCAAAGCTTTTAGATAACAGTTTGACAGAGCTAACAGTTTGACACTATTTTTGAAAGAAAATATTCCTCATGTACATTACTAAGTTTGCACATAAATTTACATACCCTGACATCCATCCAGTTTCTTGGAAAACAAATGAACGTGTTAAAAATAAAAAACAACTCAGAAATCCTCAAACTGGTCCCCACAGATATAAGTATTTAGTAGCAGTATGTATGACCAAAGATCAACAACAGAGTTTTATTTTTGCAACCTTCTTCCAGCAACTAGGGCTTCTTCTACAACACTCGATTCATAGTTACAATGGTCACTTTTAAGCCTTTCTCCATTACATAGTGACACCACCACGTATTGAACGAACTCACAGGTCTCTGCTTGCAATGCATGTCCAGTAATGCACATTAAATATTTTTTTAATCTAAGAGAAATCACCTGGCACTGTGTATTCTTCAGATAGAAGAAGGATTTCTCATGGAAACTTTCCCAGTCTTCCATTCATGACAGTTCACTCAGAGTAATGTCAGCACTGACAAGGTATATATCTATTAAGAATAATTAGTCTACAAGGTAAACTAGATTCTTTACACTAACATTCCTTGTCCTATTTTAATACACCTTCAATCAAATAATATGGTAAATAAAATTAGAGCCACTTTCATCATAATTTTAGTTGAGAGTCAAATGAATTACACACTGTGGCAAGCAGTGCTACAATTTAACCAGAAGAGAAAGCACACCAATTGTTTCAGACACCCCACCCTCCTCACCCCCCCCATCAGCTCTAATGCACCTTGTGATGCTACTGGAAGAAACATAAATAAATTAGTAAAATAGCAGGAATATAAGGATGTATGCACAATGAATTACTAGCTCCCCCTTGTGCTTCATTTTTTAAATCATAATCTTTTATGAGAGTTCAAAGAAAAAACCATGCACATCTCCAAGCAACAAAAAAAAAAAAAAAAAAAGGTTGGGGGGGGAAGCAACAACAAAAAAAAACCAACCAACCAACCAAAACCCCAAACTCCACGACCACCACCGTTCTTTTGTAGTAAATACATGTTAATAAAGCTGGATACACACCTGGAGTGTAAAGTATATGAATCAAAATACCAAACTGTTATTGGATATACACAAGCCAGAAGCTCCCTATACTCAGCAATATGTGAAAACATAAAACACTACCTTTACCATGAAGCTCATTTTTTAATTAGGCAAATAAGATGACAAAGGAATAAAATACACATTAATATTGGGAAGATCACAAGGCTAGCAGAAAAATCAGAACACCTAATCAATTAAATGCATCTGACACGAAATAATGTCAAATACTAACAAAAGCAGGTACAAAAAAATATAGTAAAAAACAACAGGAGTAACTCATATCAGGAACATCCCACCCTTCTTCCTAGGCTAAAGAACAATGTTAAAGGCAGAATTAATTCAATGTGCCCATGGATAGTCCTCTCCTTCACTGCTTTTGACTGTTCAAATGCTACTTGATACTCCAACTAGCTTCGAGCATAATAGTCTCATCATATGGCCTGTTCTCCATACACAAGAGTGGTTTCTCTTCTGCCTTAAGAGTGACCTTTAGTAAGTCATCTTTCACAAATCATTGCAAGCATATGAAACTAACTACAGTGTTTCCATAGCCTTTCTAACACTGAAATTTGTGGAGCAGCCACTGCATTTTCCCACACTTAACATTCCCCCCGCCCTTTTTTTTTTTTTCAATATTTTTTTAAACTACTTGTAAATTATACAGAGAATGCCAATACTACAGTGTAAAGGACAGACTGTACAAGTCCTGCTGATCAGTCAAGACAGACATATGTTAGGTCTTTCACGGAGACCTACCAATAGACTTATTACCAATAAGGCTTTTTAGGTAAAGATGTTCCCTTTTTCTTACTTCCCACCCAACTCTAAACTAATAGTGTTAACTGAGAACTAGTTAGGAATTTTTCTGCCAAAATAGGTATTCCAGTCATATGCCTCTCCCTTTTTTTACTTAATTAGCATAAAAGCATCTCTGGTCAGAATAATTTCTCTTTAAGAATTGAAAAAAACATCTTTCATGAACTGCACTGCATTTCCCATATGCATCTTAGTGAATAACGTTATCTTTCAAGGCTATATACAGTTTTTCATAGAAGACTGATCTCACAGATTTAGCTGCTCACTGAGTCAACATGTCTTGAAAGTACAGCAATGGGCTAAAATCCTCAAAACCACTCAGGGCTGACAAAGGCTAAAAAGGTCCATAAGATACTTTGGTACCATTGTAAATGTCACTGGATTTTTCCTCGTGGCACACTACAGCTAGTTATATTTTCTTACGTACTTTATATTCATGCACTATAACCTTACACTTCACAGGCTGACAATAAGAATCTGAAATAGCTACAACTCACGGCACATTTTACACTGAATTCAAAAGACTGCAAAACCTAGCAAGTATAGCACAGATGCTGACCCATCTCCCATCCAATTAATCAAAAACAACGGAACGATGTGTTTATATTAAAAAAAAAATGGACAAAAATTAACAGTATGAATTTGCCTGAGGTGTTCCAACATACCTCGTTTGAAGACAGCATAAAATCTGAGGCAGAGTCTGATTTGTAACACATACAGTGCATTCATTAAGACTAAGCCAAGAAGACTTCCCTGTGTAACAGCTCTGACCTAACTGTGATGTAAGTGGCCTTCATAAAAGTATCTTAAGCCCAAGGTAAGGCCATCACTAGCTCGGACCGTTAACAATTACTGCTGTTCCATGAGTAGTCCAAGGGCAATCAAGAGACTTCTGGGCCTTGGGAAGGTCAGTAAGGGAATCTGGAGCACAGGTTATTTTTTTCCTCCCTCCTTCCAGTTGTGGGCAGCAACATTGGTACATGACTCCATGGCTGGTGACACTGCCACAATTTTTGGTTTTTCAATAATGGGATGGCCTACATGGCATCAGGCCTGCTGGCATCAGATGGGATTCACCTTTCTCACAGGAGGAAGACGGTCTTTCTCAGGAGCTAGTGGGGCTCATTGACAAGAATTTTAACTAGACATGAAAGGGGGATAATATCAGGCTTGCCCATAACAAGCTGTGGGATAATGCACCAAGGTTTGAGGGACAGGGTGCTAAGAGAGGGCCCTCAGCCTGGTGCTGTCTACACTGGAGCACACTTGAAGACTTAAGGAGCTGAGCCAGGGGCTCCTGAGGTAACCAGATCCAACAGGGAAACACCAGTGAAAGACCTCAAAGGATACAAGGGGTGTTCCTCTAAGGAGGTAGTGCAGCAGGCAGCCCAGCTGAAGGGCCTCTACACGAACGCCTGCAGCATGTGCACATACAGGAGGAGCTGGAAGCCACTGTGATACATGAAAGCCACAACCTCGTTGCCATTACTGAAACTTGGTGAGATGAATCCCATGACTAGAGAGTGGCTATCAACAGCTACAGGCTGTTCAGAAGGGACAGGCGAGGAAGGAGAGGTGGAGGCGTTGCTCTCTACATTAAGGAAGGGATAAGAGTGTGAGGAGCGCTCTCTGAAGAACAGCCACAAGCAAGTTGAAAGCTTATGGGTAAGAATCAGAGACTGAGGCAACAAAGGGAACCTTGTGGTTGGTGTCTATGACAGGCCGCCCAATCGAGGGGAGCCTATTGATGAAGCCTTCTTACTCCCACCACAGGAGGCATTGTGCTTACAGGCTCTCATCCTGCTGGGGGACTTCAACCACCCCAACATCTTCCAGAAAAGCAGCACAGTGAGCTGTAGGCAATCCAGGAGACTCCTGGATTGCGTGGAGGATAACTTCTTAAGCCAGGTAAAAGACAGCCCTAACAAAGGGGACATGATACTGGATCTCGTGGTCACCAACACAAGTGAGCTAATCGATGATACCAAGATTGGAGGCAGCGTGGGCAGTAGTGATCACGCACTGGTGGAGTTCACAGTCCTAAGGGATATGGGACAGGTGAAGACTGAAGTCAGGACCTTGAATTTTAGGAAAGCAAACTTCCAGCTCTTCAAGGAGTTAGTCAATGGGGTTCCCTGGGAAACTATCCTTAGGGACAAGGGAGCAGAACTGAGCTGGCAGATGTTCCAGGATGCTTTCCATAGAGTGCAAGAGCTCTCAATTTCCAGGTATAAGAAATCAGGCAAGGAAGGCAAGACACCAGCATGGCTGAGTTGAGACCTGCTGGTCAAACTAAAGGGCAAGAAGGAAATCCCCAGGCAGTAGGAGTAGGGAGGGATGGGTATCCTGGGAAAAGTGCAGGGATGCTGCCCAGTTGGTGCACGGATGGGGTCAGGAAGGCCAAGGCATGAATGCAGCTGAACTTGCCAATGGATGCAAAGAATAATGAGAAGGGCTTCTACAGGTACGTCAGCCAGAAAACAAAGACCAAAGAAAGCATACCCCTGGCCCCAATGAGCAGGACGGGCAAACTGGTATCAATGGATGAGAAGGCTGAGACAACAACTTTTTTGCCTCAGTCTTCACTGGCAAACCTCTCTTCCCACACTTCTTCAGTGGATGAACCACAAGACGGACAGGAGGAGCAAAGTCCCTCCCACTAAGAGAAAAAGAGGTCCGTGACCACCTGAGGAATCTGAACATATGTAAGCCTATGGGACCTGATGAGATTGATCCCAGAATCTTGAGGGAATTGGCTGATGTAGCTGCCAAGCCCCCCCACATGGTATTTGAAAAGTAACGGCAGGCAGGTG
>KL276270.1:1515-41717 GCA_000699545.1 Podiceps cristatus
TCGTGCCTCGCTCGATGTGGATGGCTCAACACCTACCCCGTCCATTGCCTTGTCTTCCACATCCAGAGCCTCATACCTGTTGTGCAGAGGCACCTGGGGAGATGCGGTGGGCAACGAAGGGGTTCTCCTGCCCCAACTGTGGACCAGTTTCAACTCATTGCTTTCCTCTGACGCCCTTCCTTCATCCTGATGGGGGGAGGATACTATTTCCCTTTGATCCTGGGCCTTTTTTGGTGGCTGTTCCCCCTCAGGTTTCTGGGAGGACAGGGCGCAGCTCCACCAGTCTATCTCCTGCTCCACCTCCCTGATGCTCCGCAGCCTGTCTACCTCCCTTTGTAGCGCAGCCACCATGCAGAGGAGGTAGTCAACTTGTTCGCGCCTAATACAGGTGCTTCCTTTGCTGACAGCTGTTTCCAGTGCCAGCTGGTGGCACTCTCTGGTGGCACACATCTTCTGCAGGTCCTTTAAGTATTTAATACTTTTTTCTTTTTTTTTTGAGCGTAGGCAATATACCAGAAAGTACCAAATTCACTGCAAGCCCTTGTCTTCCCAAAGGACCATTAAAAAAGTTTGCTTTTCTCCTCTGACTGCCCTGCCAGTATTTGGATTGAGCATTTAGTACCTTATGAAAACTTGTTACAGGGGATCCCATCACAGGTAGATAGGCTTTCCTGAAATACTTGCTCTTTTGGATCTTAATTCTATATGCAGTACACTTAAGATTTTTTTTTTTTTTCCACTGAAACCACTCAGCTAAACTACTCAACAAGGCCTCCATTTTTATTAAAATGAGACTGAAATGTGCCATACATAGAAGATGGTTCTCCAGTAAAGATTATATGGTTAATTATAGTAATGGTGGTTCACTACTGTCATTACATTTGTAAATAGAATTGATTTTCCACTGATAGATGTTCCAGGCCTTTGATCGTAAAGGGAAGTCTTTCTTTAATTTCTTCTGTTGCGAGTCATCCCTAGAAGTACTCCTGTTAATGATTTCTAAGGTGTTAGTCCAGCTGTTGGCTTTATTGCTGCTTAAAGATCTAGGAAAATATTCTGCTCTTCTATACTCTTATTGCCCCACTCTCTGATGTGGGTGCCCCACTTCATCTGCTAGTGTGACTCATCTAGATGATGCTGGCATCATGACGCAGTTTAGTCTTTTCCTGTGTTCTAAAGCAGAGGCACTACTTCCTTATGCTCGATATCATTATCAAATAGTACAAGCTGTGCACAGTTTCAGATAATTACAAATGCCAGTTGGCCAAGGAGCTTAACCGTTCGAGGGGCAACAATTTGTAGGGCTGTGCAACTTTTGGTGCTGGAACTTAAAATGGTTGATGTCACGCCATATTAAAGGGAGACAGAAAAGAAGTGTATTTTGGACTTTCAGTTGAAGAGCACCTCTGAGAACAGCAGCTTGTCAGCAATGACATAGCATTATTTCTAGCTATAGTACAGAAAGAGAAAAGGGACACCTTCAGTGGTTAAGCTGTTTGGCATGCAAAAACAGCAAGGAACGTACAAAGTTCTTTAACTGGATAAATCACACTTTTTCCAGTGATGATTTTGCAGTTGTTCTTTCTTGGCTTTGCCTTTAGCTTTCACAGAAAATATTTTTTTCTTTTTTTTTTTTTTTTTTTTCCCCCCCCCCCCCGCCCTTGTTTCATCTGCCTCCCTCTTTCCATTTGCAATTAACAGTTTTGCCTTTCTTTTCTGGCTTCCCCTTTATTTTTAGAAAATTATATTAGCTCGGTCACTCCTGTCATTAACATCCTCGCACTGTGGAATAAGGATAAGTTACATCTAATGGTACTGAAAAAATAAAAACCATAGAGTTTTGACAGTCTGCTGTGAGAACATTAGGGCACAAGTTGTCTTTGATCTACGCTATACTGTATTGATTCAACTTTTAGTCCACTAATTAATATTATGACTCTTTGGCCTTTATTACAGCCTTTGAAAGCAAGTCTAATATTTTGGCTACAATTTTTTCATTTGTAATGAAGGCTTTATTTCTTAAGGAGTATTCCAGAATAAGAGTATCCACAGGAGAGTTATGCTGTCATAATCAAAAGAATGTCATTAAATCTAGTACAAATTGTGCTGGTATTAACTCTAGAATACAAGTTTTTAGATTTTTAGGTTTTGTGTGTTTTTTTTTTTTTTTTTAAGGAAAAAAAATCCATTACTTTAAGGTACTGGAAAGGGGATTATTTTTTTTTTTTTTTTAAATACCTCTGAAACGTTACTGAGGGCTTAAACATAAAAACCCAGCCTGTAAAAGGTGTTGCTGATACAGTGTGGTAACTGCAGTTTAGCATCCATTAATGACAACGTGTAAGTTAAAAGGCACTCCTTTTGCAGTGATTGAAACTCTGAGAATGCCTACATAGACATACCCAACAAAAATTAGTATGGCTTAGCTAACATCATAAAGTTAATGTGCATTTTAAACCTCCCAACAAGGGCATGCTCTGGTAAACTAAACCCCTTTCATTTCTGTGTGTTAGTGCCTAAAGAGAATTTTAATGTACTTCATGTCTTAATGTTACAGCTTTCATTGCTTAGCTCCCATAGTGGATGTTAGATTCCTTCATAATTGTTGAAGATCTCTAGTAGGAGATGACAGTGGGTCAAAGACATGGTCCTGCCCTGGAAGGAGAATGACTTAGATGAAAATATTTTTGCAGTCTTAGTCATCTCTACTGCTTGTGATTTTGTATAAAACTGATAGGAAGTTTTTTGAATCCAATGAAAAAGTTGACCATAAGGACAGCTTAGAACTCAACACTTACTGCAGCGTTACCACGGTAATAATAGAAAGGACTGAAAAAATTAAGAAGGGCAAATGAAGAAGTTGAAAGTAAAAGAAAATTAACCTTTACACCATTATTTGTATAAATCATTCTTTAAATTATCATTTTAATGCAGTTTCGCAGCCAGAGTTGGTATTGCCCAAAAGGAATCTGAGACAGAGTAACTTCTTAATGGAGTATGTGTGATAAACACAGACTAGGTTGCATTTTTATGTAAAAGATAAATAATGTTTGAGATATCCTTTGCCTAAGGTACTTAGCACATTCTTCCTCAATTTTTGACATGGTTGTCATTTGAATTTGTCAAGGAAAACTGTGAATAGTTACAATTACATAAAAAAGTCATCTCCCATATTTATGTGAAGCAAGTTAAACCTTTTGCCATCAACAGTGTTGCTTAGCCTTTTTTAATGCACACCATATTTACCTAAGTAATTCAAAACAAATAAAAAGTACTCCCTTTACTTTGAAAGTGTTTTTTGATTGTCTTTTTTATATACAAAGCATACATCTATCTTATGCATTGCATGCAGATTTCATAGAGATGAAAACAAACCCGATTTTCATGTTAGGATAGCGTAATTGTCCACAATTGTTCTCGGCACATTTTTCTACTTAGATGACTTTTAACATACTATAAGGTAGGGACTTCAAGCCTCAGGATGCTGTATTAAGCAGAAAAGGAGGAGAGGTTGTGTCTTATTTCTGACTTCCCGCAGCCTTTGGTTTTCTTCATCCCTTTCTTTCTTCCCCTTATTCTTTTACCCATCAGCTTTCAAGATACTGTATGATTTATATTTACTTTTACAATCAGTTTATTTAACTTTTTTATTCTGATTTTTAAGACGTGTAAATATGCATCTTTTTGTGATTTGCTAGTTACGCGTAAAACCTGCAGACTGCTATAAAAAATACTTGTATTTGATTTGCATTTTTGCCATCATTCAGAATAAAAGGGAAGAGTTCCTATATTCACTCCTGCTGTACGGGGTTCAGTTCAACAATATGGGCTAACGGTGCAAAAATGTTCTGCTCAGGGAAGGGATCTGCATATAAATTGATCAAGACATATGGTTGAAGTGTCTTATAAAGGTTCAAAATTTCGCTACCATTCTGGCAGTCTGTCTCCATAGTAAGGCTTGATGAAGTATTTGACTAGCATTTACTTGACAGAAGATAGCAGCAAAACATACATTATCTCTTCTGTTATTTATGATTATCTAAATGAATTTATTCTCACTGTTACATAAAATATCTTAGTAAAGCTAAAGACTACAAAAATGCAACTTTGTTCGGGATTCATTAATAACAGGTATGTCTGTGCATGGAATTGCTCTGCCTGATGCTGTAAACTCATAGCTGTAACATCGTTGGTTTCAGTGAGCTGACTGGAGAACTGGATTCTCAGTGGGATTTACTTGTGTGTCTGCAAGGTGGTGAGTGATGTGGGGCCTTGAGCCCTGATAGCTGAGGGTATGTTGGGCACAGAGCCCCATCCTGTAGCTCCTTGACCGGTGCTGGCACACTGAGACACAAGGGATCGCTCCCAGGGTTTTGGCAGTAGGAAAGTTTTCCATCCCTGTGAAGAATGAGGCTTCACTCTTGCCTGCACAGAGCCGTTGCGTAGGTTGCAATGGTACCTTGAATTAATCGAGTGCTATTTGCACAATGGTGAGTGAGCTCGGATTATTAAGCTTCTTGTGTTTGGTCTGCTTCCTGTTTCAGCAAATAGCAAAACTTCCAATGACTCCAGTGAGAATAAGATTAAGCTGTTAACTGTGTTTCATATGTTTGTGTAATAAAATGGTGTTTCTTGCAAATGTTTCCAATCATATTTTCAAGTACCGAAACGCCAGCTCTCCTCAAGACAACTCTGAAATTGGCTTTATCTGTTTCCTGTATTTCATAGAGGATGAACTGAGGCACTTCTAGTTTTCAGGGCAAGGCATTTCACAGTATCTCCAAAAACAGATGCTTGATGAAAAGGTGAAAGAGCTGGAGGGGGGAAAAAAAATCCCAATACTGATTTATGCAACGGATTCAGCTAGATGATCTACAACCTTTTTAGTGTGCCTTAATATAGAGAGCAGCAAAAAAGTCTTTGTGTTTGAGCCTTTTCTGACTTATGAAGCATTAGAGGTACTTGTGATACTGTAACAGATTTGGCAGTGTTTGCGATACAGAAGCCTTTCTCTTGATTTGTGGTCCTTTAGGGGACGAAGCCTAGTAAGCTCAGAGGACTTCTTGAAACAGATAGCTTCTAGCCAGGTGGAAAGTGAGGGAGAAAGGCTGCGTTAATGGAGAGGATCTAGTTCACAAGCAGAGCAGTTTTAAGAACCTTGGAAGAGCCAAGGCTGGGGAAAAACCTGTGAGCTGAAATTTTCAGGTTTGTCTCACTGACAAGTGAGCCAGAAAAAATATTTTGATTCCATACTGATGATTGTGTTTCACAGGAAGTTGGAGCTGTTGGTCAGACACTGTAAATCTGTCCTTTTAAATGCATCATCCTTGTCCTGTGGTTTATATTGCTGTTAATGAGCTTTAGATCAGGCCTTGTTCTCCAAAGGGAAATGTTTTTAAACAGTACTCAATGTAACTAAATATTTTGTCATATGCAGATGTTAGGCAGAAATTCTGTTTGTTTCTTGTAATGAAGCCTAAATAAATCTGTACAATGGAATTGAGATTGAATATGTGCTTAGAAGAGCTGATTTCAGCTTTTTGTCACATGGGTCAGGAATTCAAGTGAAAGAACACACACCTGTGCTTTAGTGGTGGATTGCCACCTAGGATGAGCCAGATGGTTAAATAAGTGTTATGGAACAAACTAGGTGGCATGCCACAGCTGAGATCTAGGCATGCCCTTCACTTCGCTGCTTTGCATGCCATATGCTACAGAATGCTGTATTTTGTTGCATTACATGCTGATCAGGTGTATGGAAGCTATTTTAAAAGCCCAATGCTGTATGTGTTAGAATGCCGTATGTGCAAAGCTGATCACTGTGGGCATGCAGTGTGAGATACTAGATGTCCCCGAACAAAGTTATCATGATACAGGTAGCATTTCTGTTAAATACAGTACTTGTGGCTTATAGAGATAAATAATATTTTTCATAATCACAATTTGGAATAATCTAAATGTTGTTTCCTAATCTAACTATGGAAAAATACCAAAGCAAGCAAACAATATAAACCCTCCAATCATATTATCTGAAATTTGAAATAGCGACTAAATTTCAAGTAGAGGAAACACCAAAAAGCATATTCTTCCTGTCAGTATTAGGATAGGACAAAAAGTCTTAGCTGTTTAACTTGAACTTCAGTAGTTGATCGAGCTGCTTCTTAGCTATGAAATTTGTGGTCTTTATCAATGAAAATGCCTATGTCATTCAAAGGCAAGAAATATTTTCAGTCTGCAAATAAAAGCAATTTGATTTGCCAGAAGTAACACAGGATGTTAGTAGAGCTGAGGCACGGTATTTTTTTAAACTGTAGGAGCTCTGTTTTACAGCTCTGAAGTCTAATTGTTCAAGACCGGACTACTCTCTCTGCAGTGCACAGCAACCACTCCCGCTGGCTTGTGCTAGAAATTTTAAATAGCTACTTGTAAGTATAACAAATCAGCCTGCAAGATCTACAGCATGATTTACTGAATTTTGCCAGTGCCCAGTGTTCATGAAATAAACACCCAAATCATGATGCTTGCTTAGAGGTCATGAGTAACAGGAAGGAAAAGGGGTAATATTTTTTGGAGAAGTAATGCATTTAGGATTATTTCAATCAATTAGCACCTCAAACAAAACACCAAACCAGACCCTAATGGTGGGTCTGTCCAAGGTGTCAACATGGGTAAACAGAATGTCTTTTTTTTTTGGGGGGGGGGGGGGGGGGAGGGGGGGGGAGCTGGTGTAACCTGTCATATATCGGTGTGAAAAATGAAGTACCTGTTAAGAACAGAGAGTTAAGGAAGACTTGAAGCTTAGTACTTCTGTTCTTGGACTAAGCTCCTTTTTAGAATGTTGTCAGTTAAAGAACCTGAAATACTCGACACTAAATTTACACAGCCAAATATAACCAGTTCTAGTGGTATGCCATCATATCAAATTTTACTTCTGTTCAAATGGAAATATGCTTTTCATGCCTGCTGAAAATACATGGATGCCTGCACCTGAGTGATTCACTCTGGATTAAGAATGGCTTTTTTGATGGAAACTTCCTAAAGAACCCTGACTCTGCTGTTTGGTTCTCATTATGGGGTAGTTTAGGAGCATGAGGAACACATTCTTTTTGAATTAAACTCAACTGGAGGATGTGTTTCTGAAGTTCCACCAATGCACTCGAAGTGCTAGTGGGCATATAGTCCACAGAGATGACCTAAAGTTAGCCCAAAGTAAAGCCCCTGAAACCCATATATTCAATCTGCAATACCAACTTTCCGTTCTACTGATGTGCTCCCAGGGCAGCGCGCTGCTTGCTAGCGTACAGGCAGTTAAAGGCACAGTATGAATGACCAGAGCACAGTATGTGCTATGAATAGGTCTCCAAATGGTTGGGGCATTCAAACTAGATCCTTAGTCTGGCCTTTTGATGTGCAGTGCAGTTCGTAATTTCTTTTTATCTAATGGCATTAATCTATTTCTAGGGGGCTTATCATTAGCTGCTTTAAATTCATACATCTCCCTGAACCTGCATTTTTCTGGAAGGACACTGTACTAAATACTTTCTTCTGATACTTGATACAAAGGAGAAGTGGATTTTTATTTCTGTAATGCTGCTGGTTTTGGCTAAATCTGTGCCTAGAAGCTCTTAATAAACAGGGGCAATTTCAGGTGACTGGTTGCGAGGGAAATTGCAAAGCTTTATTTGCTTCACTAAAGCGGATTTACTAAATAGCATTTACTAAATAGTGTTGGTAAATATTGTAATGATTGTTTATCTCAGTAAAATGATGGTAAAGTTTTAAAGCATAAAACCAAACTCTTATGGTGAAAGAGCTCATTTTCCAAAATTGAATTCCAGATCTTATGCACAGGAGGGAGTTGCCTGACATTGAGATCTACTTTGTTCAGCTAAGGAAGAGGTATGGTTTGAAACTGTAAGGCCATACAATGTCCTTTTTTTTTTTTTTGTGATGACTTGAGCTCACCACAGAAACAGCGGTTAGGGTGGTGGTGGGGGATGGTATATTTTTATAAAGCCCAATCTAGTAATCATGTAAGCCTCTGCAAAACTTATACAGTGAGAGAGTGTACATAACGTAACAGGAGGTTTGTGTTAGAGAACTTAAAAGCCTTGAAACTGTGACCCTCAGACAGTATCAGAATGCTGACTAGGAACATGTTTTCATACTGTTTCAGAGGACAGGTTTCCTCTGTAAATGATTTTCTTTTTAGTTTGATGTAGTGTATATGTATGTCTATACATAGCATGCAGTACAATATAGATGCTCAAATTAGCTTGCATAATATAGGCAAAACTTAGAGGTTAAATAGTGTGAAGTGTCAACGCAGCTAATTAGTCCCACTCCTGTGAGAGCTGAACACAGGAGGAAAAAATCTGGAACTGTAATTTCAGTCACAGTGAAGCATATATTGCAATATTTTCCACTTTGAGGGTGAATCACTGCTTTGATAAAGTAACTGGTAATGATATGCTTTCTCAATTCTTCATAAGTTTTGGTTAACAAGGATTTATTCCACCAGTGATAAACTGAATGTTCCTAAATAGAAGCTAAAAAGTCAGAAACCTTTAATGCATTTTGAAATGCTTCAAGTTGTTAAAGATTAAAGGAGTTAACAAAGGAGAGGCGAGGAATATCAATTTGCTTCCGGTGCTTGCAATGAGTGCTCAATTTACTTTATCATTTTAAAGCTCTCCATGCTGTTTTATTTTTGAATAATGTCTCTTAATTAAAAAAGTCATATAATCAGGACAATAATCTGTTCACTAGGGTGTCCTAATTAAGAGGATTTTACTGCATTTCTGATTTGTGTTACTAATAATGTTTATTGAATGGTATTTGAATACTTCACAAAGAAATGTTTCTGTTATTTCTACAGTCATTGAAAAAAACAGGGCATGCAGATAGGAAGGTGTGTGATGTGACGTTTGTAAATACAAATAAAGCCCTGCAATTAGTTTAACAGCTGATTATCCCAAAGCATGCCATAAATCTGTAAGACGTGGCAGGAAAATAGACTATGTCTGGAAGTACAGCCCAAAAAAACCCAGCAAAAATCACATGTAAGTAAAAGCCACCCTTTGCTGTGGGTCAGTGGTTTAGGTTGGAACAGTGCTGGGTGGAGGTTGCTGCCGGTGGAAGAGGCCCATCATTTTTCCTACAAGGGGCAAAAGCTGCTAGATCTAAGACAGTGTAGGAAACTGAGGTCTCGTCTTGCTTGTTGTTACATTTAATCATTAGTTTGTGTGAGATAATCCGTTCTGCAGAGAGGAATACGTTAATGCCAAGATTTTTAGTTAGATGATTTGTTTTAAAATTGGGTTCAGCCATCTGGAGGGACCGAGGCCTTAGGACAGGCCTGACGGGCCGTGGCTGTCCAGCTGGTGCTACAGGGCTAGCTGCGCGGAAGTGGCGGGGTGGCGGCTGGCTGCGTTGGGGAAGGAAGTAGAGTCCCAGTTGCATCCTTTCAGGGAGACATATGTAAGCAATAAACAACTATGACTAAACGTCTGACTTTCTCAGAGTAATGTGTATGGCAGGTCACAAATGACCAGTTGGAAAATAACAGTTTGTTCCTTTAAAAATGTAGTATGAAGTCTTCTGAGAGTAACAGATCACTTACATATTTTCTGCTATACCTTCTCTGCCTCAGAAAATCCTCTTTATTCCTTACAGCAGTTTCTTTAAGATTTATTTAGATTTTTTTTTTTTTTTTTTGTATTTTTATGAGTCAGTCTCAGTCTTTTCTCATAGCTATCTCTATCCATGCAACAGAGAAACTCAGTGCTGAAACTGTGTTTCCATTTAGATGGTGTAAGGTGTACTCAGGCAATGTTAGATAATCTGTTCGGGAGTGATTGTTGGCCCTTCTTGATCAAGAGAAGAAAATCAAGTTTCATAAATTGAATCCCAATCTGCATTTTATCAAAAAGCAGTTGTACCTACCAAGTCGATTTATCCCTTTCCAAATCCTTTGAAAAGTTTCCAAATACAGACTTTTACACAATGACATTTTCTTGGGAACTGGAAGATTATTAGTTTAATGAAATGTAGAGAAGGCATGCTTCTGGCAATGCTGATTAAGGGGAGGAGGAGATGATGAATGGTCTGTTGTATATAACGTTTCTGCTTTGAAAAGTTTGTGAAAATTGTCATGCTAAAAATGGAGAACCACGTATTTGAGTTTGGACAAATTATATTGTCTCTGTTAAATTCAGTAGAATTATGCTGATTGCACAGACTAAGGGCCTGGCCCTGAAAGAGCGGACTTCACCCCTTGCAGCATCGCTCTGAAAAGCCAGTAGTCTCCTCTTAGATTTGATTACCTGCTCCTACATCTAGGAGGTAATACTTCGTAAGACATTCAGAGTTTTGTGTTACTGCAAGGTTGAAATTGTTGGAAAAGGGGCAAACACAGTCAGAAAGCCAGTCAGGAAGATTTGCAAGGTGAGTTAACTTTTATGCAATTAAATGGAAATAGAATGATTTTTGTTTGGGGTGGTGGCAGGAGAGAAAGAAGGGAGGCAGGAGAGAGGAGCTTCCTGGCGTATATGCTGATTTTGGGGACAAGATAAAGTTACATTTCTGTTATTTAGCAGTGTTACCGGATCACCAGATTCAGGGTTGAGCAGCATTATTATATCTCCTTCAACTAGCAATAATAGAGATTTTGACAAACATGCTAGGATTCTAACAGTTCTGGGAAGAGCTGTGTAAGAATTCTGAGGAGTATGGGCAGTTTTTTTTCATGACAAGACTTGCATTGCATTTTAATTTTATTACAGGAATCTTACTTTATTTGTAAAAGCATAATTGTTTTAACATGGTTCTTTCAGCAGTGTTCACAATGATTTCTTTTCCATCATGGTAATTGTCCTAGAAATGAAAAAGATTTTTCAACTGCTTATAGTACCCAGCCAAGCCGTATGTAATTGAATGCAACTGTCATTGAAACAGGCTGTTTTTTTGACCTGTTGTTTCAATCTGAACACAATGTTTATTTACCACCTTCATTATTGCAGCATTAGCATATAGAGAAGCTGTGCTATATCATCATGTACTTTCCTAACAGATGGCCACTAACTTCTTAAAGGCTTTTGTACTTGCTTAAAATATCCCATATTGGCACAAAGTTTCTTTCCTCAGTATGAAGTACGATTGACTGGTTGAAATAGATTAATCTGCCTCTCCTCTCATCTTTGAGCTTGTTTCATACTGCAGCAACCCAGGCTTTGACTCGTAATTTTGTACAACGATCAAAGCCACTTTTGCTAATAACATGGTGTGGAAAGTTCCATTCGGTCCTGTAATCTCTGAACAAACAGTTCAGGTCGTAACAATTTTGCCAGAAAAAGGTGGAAAAACATCCTTTGTACCTGCTCCACCATAATTGTCCTCTACAGACATTCCAGCTTCAGGATTTAAATCTTGCTTTCTTCCCTCTCTGAGGCCGTGAGAATTTCTCTAGTCATCTTTGCAAAACTGAGGTCCCCTTTCTGTTATGGATTGTTTGCTAGCTGCCTGGCTGTTGCTCTAAGTTGTGTTTTGTGCTTTAGTGCTGAATGTACATGTGAGGAACTTATCACTGAAGTATTTGAGGTCCACATCATTCTTTTTTGTGTGTGTGAGCTCAGTAATTGATGCTTATCTTGTCCAATGAGGTCTGTTTTTTTACCACAATATGTATATGCACAATCTGCAAAGAGGAAAATACACAGTTTAGCTCAGTATTGAATGGCTGCAATACCATGCATGCAGATTTTCTTAAATGCTCAAAATCAGATTAAAAAAACCCATTTTTTTTTTTTTTATCTGGAAATAAAAAAATCACAAAAAGAGATAAGAAGGAAGGCCTTTTTCAATATAATTGAGTGTCTCGATATCCAGAAATACAGCATACTTTTAGTTCTGATTGCCATTGATATTTTAATTGGCATTGATTTTCCTCTCAGCTTTGGTAAAGGATATCTTTGGATTTTAAAATGCCAGCTTTTATTTGGTTTCTGTGTCCATGTTTTATTGAATTCTAGCACTAAGCTTTGGTTTGTTGTTTTATCTTTTGGTTGTTACGCTTTTCTTTGAGCCTTGGGGAACTATTTTTTCCTAATTTTAGTTAGCCTACCATCACCCTAGAAAAAGTAACTTCATCTCAAGGTGCGCTGTTTAAATACATACTCTTTCATGGTTCTAAAAAACCACTTTGGATGGACTTAACGTGATTCCTTGTAACTTACTCACTCTTCCTGGAGAGAAGTTCACCCCTCACATCTAGAAGGTAATAGTATAATCTGAATGGGTAAAACAGACCATGCAGATTATAGATAACATTACTACAATTTTTTTTTTTTTTAGCCTATAAAAGTGTACACAATATGCTTTCTGCTATGCTGCAATTTTCTTAATGGCTTTGGAAGAAATCCATATTGTTTTTTATTGTCATAATGATTTTCTGATGCAGTTTCAATTATATGTGAATTATTTTGGCAGCTGTGGTTCTTGCTTATTTTTTGCTACTTTATTTCCATCTATTGTTTGTGGTTCCTTTCTACTGTCTACTTGTTCTAAATGTCGCCTTTCAGAAGCTGAAATTACCAACTGGGCATTTGGTTTCCGCGTCTTGTTCCTGGCTACTTCCAACTCATCTGTCAACTTTTCAGACGAACGTTTCCTTTCTGTTTTGGTCCTCTTTTGCAGAGGCGGTGCTTGACTCTTTCTTTACACTTGTGCCATATTTTCTTTCTCTTAGAAGTAAGAGAATAATTATTCTATTGGGCATGATTAAATAATATGCACTGAAGACTTATTTCCTTATGTTAATACTGAAACATCTTCGATAGCACTACAGTAAACCAAGTTAGTATAATAAAATAACATATAGCCACATTAACACTAGACAGCATTTAAAATCTAAGCACTGAATGGCAAATACTTTCTCAGTCATTTTAAATTTTCATCTTTTGAGAGAAACTAAGTATCAAAGCTTGCATATAAATAAAAATATGAAAATACTTGGGAAAGTTAGAAGAATGTTAACAGTCATAACACTTTTGGGAAACTTACCTATATACAGGTACTATTAGGCAGTTGTTTAATTAAGTGAGAATTTTGCTATGTGTTGTTTTTTTTTTTTTTTTTTTTTTCCCATTTTAATTGTCCCTGAATGTAAATAACGATTAGGTTCATTACTCTCTCTTTGGAAAGGAAATCTTGGCTTAGGAAGACTTGATCAGGAATAGTTTTGAAATGTATGTATTCAAATGCAACTATTTTATGCCTCTAAAGGTTCAGTTCTTCAGTTATGAAAATGAACTATAGTTTCTAAACAGGCATTAATTCATTGAGTAAAGCTAAGCATATTTATAATATTTTTGTGTTTTGAATTTTCACATCTTCTCTTCAGGTGGCACTTTTTGAGTCTAAAGTATAAGATGATACGCATCACAAATATCTTCTATATGAGAGGCAAGAATTTATGTCACTGTATTTCTTTGTTTCTGGAGAACCAGTTATGATCACAGGACTAAATATCAGGTTATCCTGCCTATTCATTGACAAAACAGGATAGTGAAATGGAGGAAGTGTGAAAGAGAAAGGTATGAGTGCATCATGGTGGAAAAGAGGTCTACAAAGAAACAGATGTAGTTAACAATGGAAGAGTTAATAATTGAGCAAAGGCCCTCTTTGACAAGGCACCTATTTCTCATTGTCGGCTTAAGCTTAATTTTGTTGTTGAACAAATCTGGGCCCTAGGTTTTGGAAAACATTAGGACACATTTCTAGTGTTTTGGAAAACAAGGGCTTTTGCCTGGCTCGGTGGAAAAAATGAGAATTCAGATATAAAGTACTTAACTCTTAATTGTGGCAAAACCTTCTGGGAATTGTTTCTCAGGTACTTTTAATTATTTACCCTGTTTCTTGGAGTTTTCAGTTATTTGCCATTCTAGGTTAGTCTCTCTAGAAATGTGACCTCAAAATGAGCTTACTACATTCTTGCCCTCTTGTTGCTAAGTAGGCCATTGACTATTTCTAGAAAGGACGACATAAACCCAAAGAAAAACAGTTAATATTGAAGAGCTTGAAAGAATTGAATCCTGACAGTTGCTTCTAATATCTTTAATAAAATAGATATTTCATATTTCAATGGCTTATGAGTCCTAATCATCATGATTTTTTAAATCTAATAACTGTGAACAGCTTGTGATTCACCATTATAAAACTAATGTCTCCCAGCAATAACAACATGACTGTAGACTTAGTCTACAGTGGGAATCATGCCAAAAACAATTACACTTTCTGCATTATCCTCTGTATCACCATTATATATTTGGAAATATCATCCCTTCTTTTCCCTTCTGCTTCTGAGACACCAAATGCCCCAGAACAATTGCAAGCATTTGTCTTGAGACAAAGTCTAAATGCTTATTTTTAGCAAGTTTTTATTACATGGTATAGGTATTCTCCCATTTACCTTTAGTGGAATTTCACAGAAAAAAGCACAGCACTAAGGTTCTTCAACGTACAACTGTGACACTGATCATTGCTGATGAAAATTTAGTTTTACCTGGATTAAAGTTGGTCCTGATTTTCTGGCTGACCCACATAGCTTAATATTTGCTAATGTGTGTTATGTCTTTTATTTCAAGATTTGAGTTAGAGTTTTTATCTCGCATCCAGGGGGCCCACATTGAATTAAAAGAGAATTTATATCTGTGTGGCAGGTTTCTTAATAATTTAAAAAATATAAAACGTTTTTGCTTTTATCTTAGCATGTGTCAGGATTCAGTACACGTGTGTGTAGAATTCAGCTTTTAAGCTGCAGTTCCTGTATGTAGCTGGAACTGCAGTGGCTTGACTTACCCTGGTGGAGCTGGTGCTTTGTACTTGTCTCTCACTGTGCAGGAGAGATCAAAATTCCAGTTTTACCAATCTTCATCAGAAGATGACACATACAAGCAAGGACCAATGATTTACCAGGTCTAAAGATTATTAGAGAGCTATTTGCTGTGTTAAACCCAGAGAACTGTGTTTGGTCAGTAGGCAGTAACCCACCCGTGAAGGCAGGTTAGTATGTGTTACATCTGGAAGGATGTTCAGTGTGAAAGAACAGCAGTTTTCTTCTGAAAAGTAGACTGGTTGCACGTTTGTGTCACTGAAGTGGTACAGGACTCCTTCACACGTCCTAGTGCAGGCCATCCTGTTAACAGATCTGTCCTGTGGGTGGAAGGTGGAATAACACCTTTTTCCCTGTTGCGGGATCATCCCAGCCAGCAGCCAAGCACACACAAAGCTGCTCACCCACCCCCTCCTACCCTCAGTGGACAGACAAGAGAACAGGAAAAGCAAAAATCAGAAAAGCTGAGGGGGGTCAAGATAAAGGCACTTTAATATGTGAAGGAAAGAGAGGAGGGAAAAAACCCCACCCAACTGATGCAAAGGCTGTTGCTCACCTCCTCTTGCAAGGAGATTGATGCCTAGCCAGTCTCCAAGCAACAGCCGCCTTGGAAGTCAGAGCTCCCCTCCCTCTTCTTCCTCTACCCCAGTTTAATGGCTAAGCATGACATTACATGGCATGGACTAGCCCTTTGACCAGCTTGGGTCAACTGGCCTGACTGTGTCCCTTCCCGGCTTCTTGCCCACTCCCAGCCTACTTGCTCGGATGGGCAGTGGGAAAAAGAGAAAGTTTTGATGCTGTGAAAGCGCTGCTCAGCAATAGCTAAAATATTGGTGTGTTAATAATGCTGCTTTGGCCACAAATTCAAAACATGGCACCATGTGGGCTGCCAAGTGGAAAGTGAACACCATCCCAGACTCAAGTACATGCCCACAGTTCATGTTTGAAGCCTAGATAAGTAATCTGGGCTCTTTTTATTTGCCATCACAAATAATTGTGATCGGTTTTGGTTTTGTGTCTTTGTCATCCTGGGATGACACCATTGTCTCTGTCACCTCACACATAGCATTAAAATGGTTTAATACAGAAGAGCATGGTAGTGTGCCAGTTAGTCTTCTGCAGAATTCTTGCCCAGGAACCCAACTGTAAACTAGTGCTTTATTTGAATGCGTGTTTGTGAAGGTGGATTGTGAGACATTAACACCTTTATTGTAGCAAGTTCAGGAAGTATTTAGCCTTCCTGGGAGAGCATCGTCATTTGGAATAGAACAAGGAGTTCCAGTAACTTAAACAGAAAAGCTGTTCAGAAAATTCACAGCCTTTTCAGAAACCTTTGTTCAACAGGAGCAGTGTTATACCCTTAATACACTTGAGATAAGTGTTGGAACTTTACATAATGATTTGCAGTTGGAACAGAAGAGGTCTGACCCTCTTGTACTCTAGCCCTGGAAAACCTGTAGCATCCTTTTGCAAAGGGGTATTACTCATCAAGTTTTTTAATTACTTGTATTTTCTCACCTGAGGTGAAATTCTGACCTCATTGAAGTTAATAGGTGATAAATGTTGAAAGTATCAGATTCAAAATTTCATCCATACTGTTTATGTGCTTTTAATTGGAGTATAGAAATAATTAGGGTATGAGAGATGACTGTGGGAGCAACGACAGATAGTCAAAGCCATGAAAAGAAAATAGCAATGAATAGTAACAGGCACAAAGGGATGTTATTTAAAAAAAAACCAAACAACCAACCAAACAAACAAAAACCAAAAAAACCACCCCAAACCTAAAGATGTGATAACTTTAAAAGAGAAAATAATGTGAATTATGAATATTAATGCAAATCTGAGAATTTTTTTTAAATATGTGAACTTATTTTTGCCCTTATGTGAATTATATTCAAGGATTAGTGCACCAAATAGATGGGCAAAATTAGGTTCAGTCACACTATGATTTGTATCTATAAACTGGTCAGGTGTAACAGGGATTGCAATGAGGCTGACTAGATGTTTTCTCCAGAAGGATGTCTCTTGTTCAAGGTGACTATATGCAAACCAAAGAATGCATAGGTGATAAATGAGAATTTATCATTCATAAACATTTCATTACTGTACCTTGGGTTTATAACTTAGGCACTAGTCTCAAAGAGAGTAACCCAGAAGAACTAGCTCTTTTACACAGGCTGCGGTGGTCGGCAGAATTAATCCATTGGCTTGAATTGTCTCCAGTGATAAAAAGTGAATAATCAGCATGTTATTTACACTGATGAGGTTATTCTTTCTGCAGCATGACCGCAAGTGTCATCCAGAAGGACCAGCTTTTGCTGAGTCCTACAATGCAGGAATTAAAATAACGTCTTGAAATGGAAGGGGTTTAAGGCAAATCAGCTTCTTACTTTCCTGCTGTTAATAGATTTGCTTCTAGTTTTGGCTTTATATTTCACCAAATGGAAAGTTATTTAAGGTATTTTGCTCAGTGAGTCTTGACCTCAGAGCAAATTTAATTTTAACATGACAAAATGTTGCTTATTCCATAATACTATGTGTGGTCATAATGACTCATGTTATGTATTACAGCTGCCATTGATGTTTATATCACTGTTCATTACAATATAAATTGAATTTAGGAATAACTTGGTGCATTTTATTTCTAAGTTAATTGTCTAGGAATTTGAACCACATCTCTGATTTTTTTGTTGTTGAATCTAGCGGAAGCTTTATATTACTGAATAATAATACTAGCAAATAATAATCTCCATAGCACAGTATTACTGTTTTCTCCTGTTATTTACATGATCAGACAATTTGATTATTTCTCGTAGATATATAAATGGTAAAGTTTTCAATACATTTTTTTGGAAGAATTCTATCACCTAATTGTTTTTCTTTCTCCCTCCTAGTCTGCTCCCAGTTTTCAAGAGGAGTCTTTGCTATTTTTGGATTCTATGACAAGAAGTCTGTAAATACCATAACATCGTTCTGTGGGACCCTTCATGTCTCCTTCATAACTCCCAGCTTCCCAACAGATGGAACACATCCCTTTGTCATTCAGATGAGACCTGACCTCAAGGGAGCTCTTCTTAGCTTGATCGAATACTATCAGTGGACCAAGTTTGCTTATTTGTATGACAGTGACAGAGGTAAGATGTGGTACTTTTTATCTGTATGCTGTTTGCTAGATGTAGCTCACTGAAATGCTGAGTTAGTATTAGAAAAGTAAATGAAGAAAGGAATATTCACCTGCAGCAAGTGTAAGTGTAAGCTTAAATTCAGAAAAGCTTTTGAAATGGAAACAGAATTGTTTAAATCAGAAGGAAATCATTACAGGACACATTAATAGGATTGCAAGCATGTGCTGATAAGCAATGTGAGATTAATCACATGGAAAACAGTTCCTATGAAGATTTTTTTCTTTTTCTAAAGAATCACTTAAGGAGAAAAAAACCATCTGAGCATGAAGGGCAACCTACTACCACAGATTCACTTTACACATGCAAAATCAATAGTTGGTCACCAAGCGAGCAAGAATCTTGGATGCAGTCCCTGCTTCTTTGGAGGCTGCTTTTGATAGATACTCAAGTTCCTCTCCTCTGTTGAGCTTAGTCTTTTGTTGTTGTTGATATATCCACTGCTTGTGAGCAATTTATTCCGCAGTACAGCTTTTCAAGTCCTATCCCCTTTTATGGCTGTAGTAATAATAATATAATGGTTTATGAACTGGGAAAAATTACTCGTAAATTGTGGTATATTAATTAGTTTTCTGAGAAGAGCAATGTTATACAGAAGTGTGGGTTTTTTGACTGCCCTTTCTGGAATTCCATTATTGTCATCCTGGTCTTGGGTTCCCCTCACCTAGTAGTCCTTGGCTAACTTTTTTCCTATTCTTACCTTCTCCTGTTCCCTCTAAAAAGGTTATTTTGTGGCTCACCTGCATGTTCATTAGTCTGAGTTGGGTATTAAGTGCCCATTAAATGGTAAGATGCCACTAGATTTAAAGAATGGTTATACCACACCATGGTTAATGGGGTGACGTTAGATTCTTTGCATTCTAATGCCATTTTATCCATTAGGTTGTTCAGAAGGTGAAGGAACCTCTTCAAGACAGTTCTTTGTCACTGTTGTAAGCACTCAGTTTAGAAAAACTAATACTGGTTTATAGCCTCCAACAGTAATGTCATGTGAGACGTCGAATCCTAAGCCCATTTGTGTGGCAGATACTTTTCAAATTCATGTTAGAATTTGAAATGTTCACTGCCTTTTTAGAAAGGACAGATGTAAAACTGCTTGCTTAGCCAGTGCTCTGTCAAACAGCTAGCAGTGTGCAGTATGTGACCTGTGTGTGATTTGTGTTTAGGAAATACTGAAAAACACCTCATGGTTCTTGGGAGCTGCAGTGGCTGAATCTGGCCGGGAGTAACAGCATGAAGTTGTTATTTGTAGTCACCCTTTGGTTATGCCTTTTTTTCTTCTTTGTTTGTTTTAATTGTGGCAAGGCACCCCAGTGATAACAAGCTGCAAGGCATGAAACTCCTATCTTTATGTTAAGTAAATCGTTGCTCCTCAGTGCTCCCACTGATTGCACAAGGTTAATCTGCAGAGTCAAGCAGTATGTAGTCAGCAACACTGATACCAAACCCTGAATATATAGGGTCCACAATTCCTCTGAACACTTTTGCATAAGTGTTAATGTAGTAGCAGTGACATATATTTTAATAGATATTTTAAATTATATTTTAGTTTATATTTAATCAATATGTAATTTCAAATGTTTCCAACTTCAAGAGTGAGATAAAAAAGGCAAAGGCACTCTTTGTGGAAGCCATGAAAGCTAATAGAAATTAGTTTGATGAGTTATTCCAGAAGAATCATTTATTGCTTCTTTTACAGCTTCTCTGTGGTTAGGGGCTGACGGGTTGCAGTGCAGGGCAGTTTTGTATCATCTCATATGCATGTCCAAGCTACTACTGGCATAATAGGGCAATTGCTCTCATAAATCGTGGATTAGTGTCTTTCAACCCTCCTTGCCTCCGCTGTTGCCAGTACTAAACAGTGTGTTTTGGAAAAAGTAGTGACATTATTGGAGGCTTTTATCTGTAACAGAATTGCTAATTTACTCAGCCTCTGTTCGCTCCTCCTTTGCAGAGCTGACTGAATTAAGAGTTTGTCTCATGATAACCAAGAGGTTCATGCACATGAGGTTTCCAAACAGAAGTGTTCCTGCAGTTTAAAAAAAGCAACTGAAGTTGTTGTAGTTTCACCTCTGCAGAGTCCCACTTCTGTTACTGCTCTGCAGCTACTTCCATGTCCACAGAACTATTCCTATTTTTGTTCTTTTGCAATGTGTTATTGCAAATCTGCCACCTATAAAAAGCAAGAAATCCAGGCAGCCATGTGACATCTCTGAAGAGAGCATCCCAAAAATGGAAGACCAGAGGAGTAAAGTATAGAAACCCTTTTTAATAGATAGTATAACATTAATAGCCCTTATTAATTTATGCCTAAGATTCTGTTTAAGTCAGAGGAAACATACAGACAGATTGGAGGACGTGAAATCTGCTAAATGAGGTCTGAAACAATGATTCAGATTATATCTGTTTCAGTTCGGATTCTTTTTGTGTTGTTGTTTGTCTTTTGTTTTTTTGTTTTTTTTTTTAATTATTTTAAATTACCATTTAAAACATTATTTTGAGGTATAGACTTATTTTAGTGCCTTTTTTGTTGTTTTAAGATATTCCCTACATCTTTTAGTTTGCTTACATTGTCTTTTCCATTTAGCATGAGTTCTTTGCATTTATCTTTAACATATTATAAATAGTTTATGTGTACCCTTGCACTGTTACCTATTATTTTAAAATAAATACTCATTGAATGACACGCAAAACTTCATATCAGTTGTCTTTAAAGATGACATGGAAAAGCAGAACTATTTGAGATAATCATTGAGTTTATGCTTTTGGAAGCCTGCCAATTTCTACCTTTGCTGCTGACCAGTCTTGTATAGGGCTGTATGTCATCATTACCATTTTCACTGATTAAGCTGAATTGCTAAACACTGACCAATCTTAATTTAACGATGTATTTACAAACTATGAGACAAATTAATTCTTAGTGCTTTCTTTCTCTGTTTATGGGTATAACCACTATTAATTCTCATATGAGTTATACCTAAAGCTTCCTTTACATACCAAGTCAGAAATTTGTCTCAAATAAATGACTCCTGGTGTTCTGTGGTTTCAGGGGAGATGAATGTGCAAAAATGTCAACTGGCTTGTGAGGAAATCTAATTTTCTTTTTTTTTTTTTCTGTAAAAATATCAGCTATCCTAAAAATTGCTCTCAAGAATTGTGTTGAGTTCTCTGTAAGGAATTTAAACATAACAAGTCTAATTCCTGTACTGCTGGAAATTGTTAAAATGGTATTTGTTGTATAGCAGAAATTCATTTCCAGCAGTAATTTTCATGTTTCTACAGTCTGTTATTTAATGCCTGAATGGGGAAACCAGTCAGATAAAATCTTCAGTGATTTTACAATATATTGTAGGCAGTTGCAGCTGTACAGACATTACAGCTTCCTGGCAGGAATATGCCAAAAGGATAAAATGGAAGCAAACTTCTGTAGACTGTTTGTAGGTGTTAGCATTGAGCTTACTTATCTATATGGAAAAATATATCTCCGCACATCTTCTTTCATAATCAGGGATAAGACTAGCCAACAGAAATAGTAACTCCATTAGCACCACTGCAGAACACGGGAATTTTGGCACAGACCTCAGCGAGGTCTGGGTTTAAATACAGTACTGCTGAAGCGCAGAGAACAAATGCAGTTCAATAGCATTTTGTAATAAGCAGCTGATTTTCTTTCCGTAATTGGATCACTTTTCTCCTAGAAGACCTCTTTCCCAACATGTGGAATTCCAGCAGTGGATCAGTGAAACTGGCAAAATCCCATTCTGCTGAAGGTTGAAGCAAAACCAAAAGGTTGTCCTTACAAGGCTCTACCCCGATTCCTTGCAGCGATGTAAATAGAAATTTCATGCAATAAGAACTGATTGGGCCCACACATATCTTCATTTCTGAGTCCTAACAATGTGTGACAGGTCAAACAAGTTACAGGCGAATCTTGAATAAGTAATCTCATGAATCACATTCTAGAAGCTTGTTATTCCCGAAGCTTTATCAGTCATCTTCTGTTTTCTCCTATGCTTCACTAGGCTTATCAACATTGCAAGCTGTGCTGGATTCTGCTGCTGAAAAGAAATGGCAAGTGACTGCTATCAATGTAGGAAATATTAACAATGACAGAAAGGATGAAACTTACCGTTCACTGTTTCAAGATCTGGAGGTAAAAAAGGAAAGGCGTGTGATTTTGGACTGTGAGCGTGATAAAGTCAACGACATTGTTGATCAGGTTTGCTATTCTCCATTTTTCAGTGACAGCAGTTAGCTATATTCTATAAGTAAATGTAAATTAGTTCATTTTTCTTGATTCTCTTTTTGTGGTTATTATGCGTCCTTTGGAAGTGACGGGTTTGTATTGAGGACCACATATAAATCCAGCAGAAAGTAAATATACAAATCCTATAATCCCTCTATTTGCTCAAAGGCAAGATGATTCTATCTGCGTGATACTGTATGGTTTTAGATCCTGATTATTTGAAAAAAAAAAAAAAAAAAGCCTCACCTTTTTAAGGGTATTTCATGACCTGAGTAGTATGCTATATTATATGTAGTTGATACACTGTTACACATGGTGCATTATAAATAGTTATATTATGTCTAGGGATTAGTTCTTCTTACACCTAGAGAGTATTTTCTATTTCTAATGCTTTTTCCAAGAACCTTTTACATCTTGGAAAGGCTGTATCAACAGCTTCACTTTTCCAGTTAACTCCCTTCATAGTTCAAGTTTCTAAGCTCATTTGTACTGTCCTTGGGTCTGTCTTCATTTTTGTCTCCCTCTTAAAGTGTATTAACCAAAATTGAATGCTGTTTTCCACAGTTAAGGCCCCCTGAGCTTTAAACAGAACAGAAAATTATGTCTCCTCTCCACCCGCACATATATTTTTTGGCAAAATGATTTTTTATAACAGCACCACAATTCTCTGATGCAAATCATTGCATTACCTTACCTTCAAATCCACCTCTTCAATCCCGTTGTCTAGGAAGATCTTACCGTCTCTATATCTTCTTTTCATGCCTGCAGAGCACAACAGAAAATTATAAGGATAGCTCCCTGCTGGCTTGAGCCCGACCATGTGAGACTGTGCAGCATCTGTAGAGATATATCATCAGAGTGTAGATTGTTTTGAAGCTTTTTTGAAGGGCTTGTTATTTTGGTCTTTGTTATGACAGTCATTACATTCTGGAGAGGGTCAGGGAATGAGCAGTGTCCTAAATGGAGTGCATTGTATTTCTCTGGTTTATTTGGAATTCTGTTTCTCTAATTTTTAAGATCAATTTGAAATTGATCCTGTTTTTTGGAGTATTTTCAACCTCCCTATCACCTGCATGTTTTCTGACTTGTTATCCTTGTCAAGAAATGTACTGAGTAGATCACTGCTCGACAGAAATAGTACTTACTAGTCCTCTTTACCTGGTTCCGTGTGGCTTTTCAGATGGTTGTTCACTTACCTTAAAGTGACTTTTTGTCTTGTCCATGTTCCCTTAAGAGTTTGTAATGATGTCATACAGTACAAAAGCCTTATTAGACTCAAGATATGTGACATCTGCTGTTTCCTCATTGTTTATTAGGCTAGCTATCACGTCAGAGAAAGGAAAGAAATTGCTTTGACATATTTTGATCTTGACAAGACTATATTGACTGTTTATCATCTTATCCTATAAACTCTGTTAGAATTAAGTATGTAATATTCCTTATAATCTCTTCCCAGAGATGAAAGTTTGGTTGACTGTAGGTTTCTTCAGTTTCTCCTTTTACCACTTTTGAAAGACAAGAACTCTCTTTACCCTTTAGTTACTACTCATTTTTACTGTCACTGTTTGTTTAGTAATACACCTATTATATTCTTTGGCTGCTTCTTACTTTGATTGCAGCTCTGTGATATTTTTCTTGCCCTAATTGTACTTTGATAGATTCTGCCTTGTTTTGAGTCTTAGATTTTCTGTTTGTCCCCACATACTTATGCTACTCCTTAAGCATATGGATGGATAAACTTTTGTTCTGACATTTTAATTTGTAAGCCACTGAAGAATTCTAGATAACTGTGGATCAGCCACACAGGTCAGTTAATATAATTCCACTTTGTTGTTCTCCTCAAAATAGTTTACTGCTGTGCCCTAGAGCATGGTCTTTTAAACTACTGTCAGCTGTCTCATGGGTTTAGCCTTGAGATTCTCTTTGCAAGATACCCTGGCAGTTTCTAGAGTTTGGTCTGGTTTTTAAGTCCACTATCCTTACACTCTGTTTCTTTAGCTTCCCTTCCTTACATAAAAAGGTAAACCTACTTTCAATTTCTCAAGTTGCCTAAAATAAAATCTAAAATAACTGTTTCTCTATTAATTTTCCCCATCTTTTAAAATGAAGGTCTGTACTGAACAATGGCTTTCTTGGCCTGTGCATATTCTTTGAGTGTGTTCTGATTTTTTTCTCATATATATATATGAATATACATAGCAGAATATGTACTTTAGGTCTTGCTTTGCTACCAGATTTATTTTTTAAACAATTATTTTAATTCCTGCCTTGAAAAAAACCTTCTTTTCCTTCTTTTCATGAGGGTGCCTGATGTAGACCCTCTGTATCAGTATCCCTTTTCTTTTTCTGTGTATTTTTACTGAGACACACGCAACAGGCTTTCTGGTGACCAGATTTTTCTTGAATACTGAAGTATTATTTGCATTCCTGATATACAGGGTAGCAACTTCTTTACTGGCTTCCTTGCTTTCTATTCTTGAACAAACCTTCTATTTTAGTGCTTTGATTTATCCCACGAACATTTTAAGCTGTGGCAGCAACCTCAGGTTCACCCAGTTACGCTCCGTAGTCCTTGGATCTTGTATAGACACACGATGTGTTTGCAAAGTTACTTCATCATTGTTTTTTTGTCTCATGTTATAGTTTCTCTTCCAGATTTCAATGATTTATGTACACTGAAGTTGAAGAATACTTCAGTTCCCCAGCTTGCCTCAGACTAGCCTATATTCCTCTTCTCTGATTTGGCAGGTCAGTGTTAGCAGGCTCTTTGTTGTAGAGCCTCTATCTCTTCTCAGCCAGCTTCCTCATTTCCCTCTGATAACACCCTTTGGACAGCTGTGCAATTCCTGCCACTTCTTGTCTATCCCTGCTGGAGATGCTAGTTTAGACTAGGGACACTGGTGAATACATTTGTGTCCGCCGCTCCTTCATTGTGGCTTTTGGAGCCACCATCAGATCTTCTCAGATTTTTAACTGGCAGCATCCTTAGTGTTCTTATGGAGGAGTGGCACAGGGCAATGTTTTAGAAAGCTAGATTAATGAAATAGTACCCAGTGGCAGTTAGAGCAGAGTTACTAACCATTGGTCCAAAGACTTGCAGCTACTGGTTGTTTTCTCAGATACCAATGATGAAGAAGCATTTTATGCAGAAGAGCTAATCCGTTTGGTTTAACTGAAATTTCTTTGGAAGCAGCAGCTGCATAAGAAATGCATCTGAACATAGTTCTTAAAACTCATTATGTATTAAAAGGTTTAAGTAGCCTGAACCAAGTAATGTTCTAGAATAATTAAGTTCATATATCATGTATATTCTGAGCTCAAAAGAGGAATAATTTAATAACTTCTATGGCCTATGTAATGTGATCCGTCTCAGTCTCGAACTCTAGTAATATAAAACAGTGTTAAACACTGCTTTCAGTTATATTTCTGTAACTTCATTAAAGCAAGTATGTGAAATGTTATTCACTACTATCCTGATACGAGTTACAGGATACCTATTCTGAATATTTTAGTTATATGTTAAATGAGGAAATAAATGAATCATCCTCTCTTGATTTAAGTTGTTCTCATTGTTCAAAAGTTGGAAGAAAACCTCTGGAGTCCTTTTATCTCCCACATCCTTTCTCTGGAGAAGTGTTTTGCTTCAAAATGCAAACTTCTTCATGCAGATATAGACTTAATTAGGATTATTTGGGAAAAGAATCCATGTACTTGCCTGCCAGTGGAGACTGCAGAAAAAACACCGTCTGGCTTTGAGGGAGCTTATGAGGAAGTCTTAGGGCAATAAACAGCAATTCGAACTTTAAAAGACTTGCTCATAATGTAGATGCTTTCATTAATGTAAGCGAGCTTTTAAACTTTTTGTAGTTCAAGAGGTGTTACAATTCTGCCACAAAGGGAGCAGAATCCAATCAGGAGTCTCTGAGGCACAGTGCTTCTACTGTGTGATGCCTGCTCTCTCCTGTCCAGGTTTTGCCTTTCCTACACAACATAATAATTAGCATTCAGCTCCTCTGTTTACAGATCTTAGGACTTGGACTTCAACATGGCTAATTTTCACCAGCAGAGAGTGTGTTCAATGATACATTAGGTAAAATAAAAAGTAAAGCACTGAACAAGCTCAGTATTGCGTACAATAAAGCTCATAATTAGCTTTTACATCATACTGCATTTTGTAGTTTTTAAATCTCAGTCCATATATCAGGTGAACATTCTCCATTACAGGGATATTTTTTCTTTTTTTATAGGTTATCACAATTGGTAAACACGTTAAAGGATACCATTATATCATTGCAAATCTGGTAAGCATTTTTTAATATTTAAAATACCTGTATTTGAAATCCCTCACTTTACTGTTTATGGAAGCATATTAATTAGTATTTTGTTTTAAATGCATTTTAGAAAATAGCGAAAAGCTAAATGCCTTTATCCTTGCTGAATGAATAAGTGCATGTGTTGAGATGGTGTTTGGTTTATTGTCTGAGTCTTCTCAGGGCTTAAATGCCTCCTGTGATATTCCCATCAATGGGAGTGAAGGTTGCTCAGCACCTTCAGTAAAGCTTCATCCCATTTTCTACATACTTCAGAAAAGTAGGGTATGGAAATCAGAAAAATAACTTTCCAGATTATAGGCTGAATATAGGCTGAATATAGGCTTCAGCAAATAGAGATTTCTTCTCTCACTTCTAAAGTACTTAAAAATTACAGTTCTCAGCTTTCATTCTGCTAGACTAGTGAGTCTCATCTTTACACATCTTAAAGCTGAAGGAGGAAAGATTTAAATTAGATATTAGGGGGAAGTTTTTTTACAGAGAGAGTGGTGAGGGGCTGGAACAGGCTGCCCAGAGAGGTGGTGGATGCCCCATGCCTGGAGGTGTTCAAGGCCAGGTTGGACGGGGTCCTGGGCAACCTTGTGTAGATCCAGGCCTGGAGGTTGGTGCCCCTGCCTGTGGCAGGGGGGTTGGAACTCTGTGATCCTTGGGGTCCCTTCCAACCCAGACCTTTCTATGATTCTATAATTGTAAGATTCTTTCTTCAGATTGGCTTGAAGTTTGGATTAATCTTTTCTTGAACGTGGGTGATCAGACAGTATAGCTAATAGTGTTCCTAAGGTGGAAAGTTCAGGAAACTTACTAAATTCTGTCCAGGTCATTTTTTTGAAATTGTGTCTAAAGATGGATGACCATATTACTGACATCAAAGTCAACAACACTTATTTACTGAAGCTGGGGAGTCTAATCCAATGCTTTTTTGCAACAGAGAAATCAAACTCTGCAGGTTTGAATCTCAGTTATGCTGTTGCAGAAAAGAGTTTTGGAGGTTGCGTGGTGTGAGTGCCTGTAAATATTTTTTTTCATCATTGATTCTTGGACTGTGATAGCATTTGATATAAATTCCAGTATGGCCCAGAGTACTATAATTTACACCCATATGTCTTCCATAGTCCTTTGAGGGCCCTGAGGAAGCAGAACGACCACAGTGTGTCTGTCACACTTCAGACATCGTAACTCCTGTCTCCTCCCAACCTTTGATCAAAACACTTCCCCCCTCTAGGTGGGGAGTATTCTGAAGAATCACATATGTCTCTAGACAAGTGTGAAGAAGCCTTATACTCTAAAGGTCTCTTTAAAAGCAGAACAGTGAGGTTTCATTTTTATATTTATTAACTATTTTTTAGGATAAAGAAGTTAAGGTACTGATATTCACAAACCAAGTGTAAAAGTCTTACAAAATTTGAAAAATTCCCTAACTGTTAAGCATTTGTATTTTTCATTGCAAGTGTTGTTTAAATTGTATTTCAGTCTTAAGGGAAATAAATGTTTTAGAACAATTACCTAGCATATTTCATTACGTTGACTGGTTGCTATTTTAGCCTTTGCTTTAAGCTTGTTACTGTAAGCCTATAAGATCTGACCTGAAGGGAGCGTACAAACAGGAGGGGAACCAGCTTTTTAAAAGGGTAGAAAATGGCAGGACAAGGGGGAATGGATTAAAGCTACAGGAAGGAAGATTTAAATTAAATATTAGGGGGAAGTTTTTTTACAGAGAGAGTGGTGAGGGGCTGGAACAGGCTGCCCAGAGAGGTGGTGGATGCCCCTGCCTGGAGGTGTTCAAGGCCAGGTTGGACGGGGCCCTGGGCAACCTTGTGTAGATCCAGGCCTGGAGGTTGGTGTCTCTGCCTGTGGCAGGGGGGTTGGAACTCTATGATCCTTGGGGTCCCTTCCAACCCAGACCTTTCTATGATTCTATGATCTAAAACTTATTGAGTCTTGTATTTTAAAGCTGTTTAATAGCATATTTGCTTTCTATAGATTTAAACAGTTGTAATGCAAATATTATAGATATTTTGTATAATATCATATAAATTATATATGGTAATGATTTTAAAACTGTGTTTTTGTCAGAAAGAAAACTTATCTTGTACTTGGTTGTATCCCATCTTCTTTACTGAATCCACCTTCTTTTTTTCTTGACTGTAATAATGTTCTCCTCTAATCTGATCAGTCAGTCAAGAAATGGATCTATTTTAAGAATAAAACATGCTGATAGATGGAGAAGGGATCAAAGTGTACAATGAATGTTCTTGTTCAAACTTCAAGCTCACAATAATATTGAAGGAAGTTTCATGATCCCTGTAGAAGTGTCTATATTAGCATGCATTGGCACATCATTGATGAGTATCATTAATGTGCAATAATTAAAGAGCACCTGGTATAGCAATTCCAGCAACTTCTGATAATGTGGTCTGAAGTTGCTAATTCTTTTTATATTCACTCAGAGTTCTGTTCAAACAGAAGTGCCTGAAAACAGTATTTCATGTAAATTCCTTTGTGTGGTTATTTGGGGCAACTTAAAACACAGAACATGGAAAACAAAATATGTACTGTTTGTGGAGGGAGGAGGCAGGGAAGATTGTAAGTCCTTCTCCCTGCTCACTGCAGGGGGGTTGGACTAGATGACCACTAACAGTCCCTTCCAACCCAAAACATTCTATGATTCTATGATTCTTCCATGTGCTTTAGTGTTCCTAGCAAAAAGAGGACACAACTGTGGCTGTAACTATTCCTGGATAAAAGTTGCTTGCCTTACTGTTATTCATGTCAGTATTCCCTTTCTTATTTAAGCAGTCCCATTGAAATTAACTGGATTGTTTAGGTAAGTAAGCACGGCAAGGAGAGATCCAGTCAGCCCTTGCTTTATAAAGGTGTATATCTAGTGGGCAACAAGAGGTGTTGCTGGCTGGCGGAGCTGACGACGTAATCCTGGCAGCCCAGGATTTAAACTTGGATCCTGTTTGAGGAAAACGTTGGCTTACACTTCTGCAGTAGAAGTCGTATGGTAACTCTTTATTTGTATATACTGTTGAGAGATCTGCCAAAACTGTTGGAATAACAGACACAATGTTTTCTGTGCCCAGGGATTTACTGATGGAGATTTGTCAAAAATTCAGTTTGGAGGAGCTAACGTCTCAGGATTTCAGATAGTTGACTATGATGATCCTCTGGTGTCAAAATTTATACAACGTTGGTCAACACTGGAGGAAAAAGAATATCCTGGTGCGCACACCAGTACAATTAAGGTATGTCTTATATTTCTTTTAACCATGGCAGATGTACAGGAAGTGAGGGAATTGGAATAGAAAGACAAGAGACACAGAAAGCCCTTCAAAATCAGCTGTGCTAACACAATTTTGTATTTCTCTGTGGTACTTTTAACATTCTCTGTCATAGGACTGGTTGAGCAAAGATACTCCACTGTCAAAAATGTTCAAGACAACTTTAATTTTTCTTGTGTCACTGTAAGTAGCTTATTAGCTAATTGTTTTGGATGTGATATTAAGTATCTACGCACTTTTTTTTTGTTGTTTTTTTTTCTCTGTGTTTTGAAATGTTTTAAAAGCAAATATGTAGTCATACGTAGGCTTCCAGGGAGCACAGATCTAGCACTTTCTGATATAACATAATCTCCCAAAGAAATGGTAGGACGGTTGCTTTGAGAAAGATGCCTAAATCCTGCAAAGACTTCTGAAATTAAATGATACACCTGAGGTATAGAATCATGGTCTAATTTCAGGCCTGAGTGACACAGGATGTGACACTGGACAAGTGGTTAAACTTCCTTACCTCAGTTTTCTTTCTGGGTAAAGCTAGGATAATAGTAACTTTCTTACCTTATGTGACCATTATGAGGATCAATTAGTGCTTGCAAGATGTTAAAAAAAAATAACACAGTTTTAATGCTAATTAATTTTTCTTCTAAGTAATACCATCAGAAATTCTATTAAGAATGAGTATATTTAAATAACTCTAAATTGTGTTAATACAAAAAAGATATATGGCAAATGTTCTAGGCATAACTTTTTTTGTGCTATGGTTTGAACATGAAGCATGTTCTGGATTTATAATGAGATGGATAAGAAGTTTCAGCAAGGAATGGAAGAACCATTTTTTAAATTTCTGGAACAAAAATTCTGTAAAGTGCACCATCTTAATTTAAATTAAGAAATAAAGGGTTTAGGTTCCCTTTTTCTGAGGTCAAATTCATGGGAGACATAGTCAAAGCTATGATTTTTCTGTGGTTATTTTTGTATTTTAAAATCTTTATGACAGAATAAGTAAATTTCTCATTTGATGTCTGACAAAATAAACTAGAGTCTGTGTCATGCCTTTAAATACATTCATACTACATATGTGTAATATATGTGATATGTATTGTTTTCATTTAGGAAAAAGGGAAGGGATGTGGCTGTGGATGATTAATACAATTATTTTGTCTCTCTGATTCTTGAGTGTCCAAATCTACCTACCTACTAATGTTGCAGAATTGTCATCTGGAAATAATCACAGTGTAATGCATGACTAAAGTGAAAAAGTCTAACTGAAACCAAGATGAGGTTTCTCTTATTGGTGGAAAAATAAAATGGTGGGACACAGTGCTAAGGATTCTGGTATCACTGATATTACTTAAAGTAGGGGGGGAAATTGCATGTGTGTTAGATAAGATGAAGTGATTGCAGTGTTTTGTTACAGCATTAAAATCTGTGACTTTATCACAGGTATTCCCAGTGTTTTTCAATGGTAGGTCCTTTCAAGTCTATTAGAAATGGAAAGTGTTGAAGTAGACTATTTGGAATATCTTATGGTTTTGAGGTTTATTTTGTTATGGATAGGAAAAATAAATTAATTTAAATACTTATTTTCATGAATTTCATTAACTTAAACCACATTTTAAATTCAATTAAAAAGGCTGATCTGTCTTCCTATGTGTTGTCTGCTCAAGGAATATACAAGATTGCACTAATATTGTCAAGAGACTGAGATATGTTAAATTATTAGATAATTTATAAATGTTAGAGGTATTGATGAAGGGGAAAAAACTGAATGCATATTGCACATTTCGAGAGATCAATTGTATAAGTTACTGTATTTCTTTATGTAGCTTTCTGTCTTTTGCCCTTATACATGTATTACTTGTCATTGTTGCCTGACATTACATGTAAGGACAGAGCCATGTCACATTTCATTCCTGTCCTTGAGGGAGCTAGAGCAGAATCATAGAAATAGTAGAAACAGGGCAAGAAAGGTCTTTGAGCAGTCAGTCAGCCGTTCCGTCCTCCCTGCCTGAAGGCAGAATCAACTATACCTGTGCAGTTCCTGTGGACAGTGATTTCACTGCTTCCCCAAACGTTTTGTTTCAGAGCTTAGTCTTATTTTCCAGTTTTTGTCTAACCTAAATCAGTCATTATATCACCTAATCTGTTACTCCTTTGCCTTTTTCTAATGGATATGAGCAAGTTCCCCTTTTTAGCTTTTCTGTATTTGAAGATGGCTGCCATATGTCCTTGCTTTCCTCCCTGCTAAACTAAATAATCCCTTTTCCTTTGAATTTTCTACTCTTAGATCCTGTTTGTCGTTTTGCTCTGGAACCTTTCTAATTGGTATCCATCTTCTTTGAAATGCCAGACTGGGTATTTCACCGCATCTGAGTGCTATGCGGTAGAAGTGGAAATCATGGCTTCATGGTATCTCAGAGACAGTACTCCTTTCAGGGCTTACTTTTGGGTTACTTCTCCCCCACCTCCTCCCCATCATGACACTGTGGAAATACCTTTACCATGAGATACACACTACCATCCAGATCTCTTTCTGCATTGCTTTTCTGTACTGCTGCCGATTCAGTCTCATACCAGATCTGTGCACTTGATCATTCCTTTAAAGTACAGGGTTTTTCATCTATTCTTGTTGAATTGCATTTCCTACCTGTCCTTCCTGAATGCGTCATTCCTTCTTATATTAATATTCTATCTGTGTCTGTCATCTTTTGCTGCTTGGAATAGTGTATAAACATCTAGGTTATTGAGCAGATTAGCTCACAGGTCTCCCATTTGTCCCTTCTGTGATCTTATGAATAACCTTTCTCCCCTTTTGATTTTGTGGCAGTTGTCCAAATTGTCAGTGGTTATAAATGGGCTTTATCCCACTAGTTCCCATGGAATCTAGGAAGCTGTCACTGCAAATTCTGTATGAAATAGAGAAGGCAGCTAATAAAAGTCCTGTATTATCAATACAGAAAGGAGAGGAAGTTTCCTGGGATTGCAAATATTATCTCCTTGCAGGCAATAGCAGTGCAACTTTGTTGTATTATCTTCCTTTTTTAATCCAAAAGGAAGTATACATTCATTTTACATTATAAAATACAAGTCAATGGAGTATGACTGAGTTGATGTGACAAGACATACCACAGCACCCAAGTACAGTACTGAAAATGGAGAAAGACGCCTCTTTCTAACAAAAAATGAATTTTGAAGGAACGTGCTTTTCAAGAAAGAAAAACATTGTTGAAAACATGCTCCACAGATGCCCAGAAGAGGACCTGGATCAAACTGCTTTAAAAATGTGTCTTAACAATTTATAAAATATTAATTATAAGAAATTGCAATCTTAGGACATAGATGAGGAGAGACGCTGATTTTACTTGTTGCTGCACTGCACAAAACCCACAAAATTTAAAGATTAAGCAGGACACTTAAAACTCTAGTGCTTTGTTGTCTTTTCACAAAAGGTCTTTTCATCTTTCAAAAGTAAAGGTAATAGACTGTTTACCTCAGAGTAAATTTAAAATATATCTGTTGTTATCAAAGATGTTATTAGTCTCTGCATGCAATTCTAGAAGAGCTAATAACGTGTAGATCTTGAAACATACCACTGAGCATCCTGGAAAATTTCTTTGTCAAGCAGCAAAACAAAAGCCACATTTAATTTTATAAAGGCCTAATAATAACAAGTTGAAGTCCCCTTTTGGTCCACTGTTGTGCATTTACAAATATGCCGGGCTTTCTGACCCTTAGTGTGTCAGGCTGTTATGTCTACGGGAAACCTGTTGCTGTTGTAGAAAGACACTGAAGGATAACGTATCCATTCATATCCAATGGTTCCAGCTTCCTAATCCAGTTAACTCATTCTGTCTGGGGACAACCTTTGGTCTAATTCCAGGAAGAAGCTCAATCCATCCCTCTTGAAGACTAGTGAGACAGAAGTACTAAGCCATCTTACTCTGTGATGAGCTTTTCTAAGAGCAACCTTAGGCTTGATGCCTGCAAGAAGTATCTGAGACAAGTTGTGTATGATATATACAGAAACTACATGCAACATGCAGAAAAGAATTTGAGGCTGCCTGGTTGAAAACCTAAAGCAGCTCTGGCTCGTATTGGAATACCACTGTGTTGGAAGGTGGTAACAACCCCAGGACTCATTGCAGATATTTTCGATGGCTTAAACTGCTTCGTCTGGTACATTATGTTTCAGATGTTCAGAATTCATGCAATTGTATTTTAAGCTTCGTAATCTCTTCCCCACACACGATAAATGCATAGCTAAGATTAAAAAATTATAGGTTGGGTTTGCCTTCTGATTTTGCCTTTACTAGTTTCACATTTCAAGTCTTTTTTTTATAGACATCTAGTCTTTTAGAAAATTATTTTAAAATCTGTTTTTTCAAAGATGTGATTCAAGAATTTGAAAGGTTTGTATAGTACCAAACAGTGTGCTCTTCATGATAAAATTGCAAAAGTTGAAAACTGCCAATCATAAACTGTAAGTCAGGAGAAATGAAGCTTGTAATGCAAAGCTGTAATTTAACTCCACTGGTGCTGATTTACCTCCAGGATGGAATACAGAGAACATGCAGACAAATACAAAAATACTTACTTAGCTTCCAGAAATAATTAAAATTTAGATGACTCACTGATAATAAGGTCAAAGAAGAGAACAGTGAAAACATTTATTCAGACTGGATATTCAGAAGGCATTTGGTCTAGATGTAGGCGACTAAGCAAAAGTGTACAATTAATGAATTAGACAATACCTTCATTTTGGGTCATGCCTCTTATGATTGCAGTGTGTTGGGAAATGGTTTTTTAATACCAGGCATTTTAATAAGAGTAATAACTGATACTCTGTTGCACTTGCTACAGTTTTAATGGAAAAATGTGATTGATTATAATATACTTGAATTCAGGCATAATGATTTGTAAATAAGACTTAAAAAAATAGCTAATTTCAGTATTTATTATGTGATTTAATCAGGAACTGAACTGGAATAACTTTTTTTAAAATTTTTTTTTGTAAGTGCCCTTGTTATTCTGTATATTTGAGAGATTTTTCTGCCTACATTTTCCAGTCCTGTGTTTTGGTTTCCTAGGCATAAAAAATACACATCTAGCAGTTGCTGTTTTAGCTACCTGGTTTCACTGGGCTTTTGTATCCTAGTATTCAATCTTTTCTACTTGCAGAAATATATATGAAAAATGTGGGCGTAAGTTAAACTTCATGCTTCTTAATAGCTTAAGGCTCTTTTGCATAAATAATCACTCATTCCAGCATAATTGGCATGTTGTTTTTTTTAAAGAAAGCTCAATTAAAGAATGGAACATTTAGTCAGTAAAAGCAGCGGGTGGTTTGAGGCATTATCTGTAGATTTGTCTCAGGCATACAAAGGGCCTATTGACCTAGATCCTTCGATCTTGCAAGTAAAAGTGGCTAAACTGTGCCAAAGCAAAAGTATTTGCCAGACTTCAGAAAACTAGAGAGCCAAGTCCTGATTTCCCTATGCAGCTCTGTTTCTTTGAATCTGAATCCACTTACTTTTAATAATGGTGTTTAAGGATCTTCAGCCAACAAATTTCAACAGATTCCTCCTGCCTATTTTCCTGTGAACTCTTTATCACTTATTTCATCCAGTAGTTCACCTGATTATGGTTGATATAAACAGAAGAAAGCTGCTACTCCTTCATACTCCAAGTGTTCAGCAAGATCAGGCATACCTCTGGCCTCACCGAGGTCAATGTCATTTAGGACAGGAGAGCTTGATGGAGAAGGAGGAGTGATACACAAAGCTGAAAGTAGAATTAGGAGGAATGTCATTCAAAAAGAGGGGTCAGCAAAGTGGAAAGAGCCTGTTGGGACATAAGTGGAAGGCACAGAAAGGTGGTGGCAGCTCTGGGCTGGAGAGGTGGCAATGGCAGAATGTTTCTTGGATTGCGGCAGTAAGGGAGGAGAAGCACTGAGGGTCGCTTACGTGAACAAGGGGAGGAGACGCTCAGGCTTATTGCTGGGGCAAGGCTGGTATTGAGGACCAGTCAACGCAGGTAGCTGCCTATATTAGTCAGTATGGTGTAGCAGAAAAGCATACATGAAGGGTTTGTTACTCTCTGGCAATAACTATTTCTTGGTGAAATCAGCAACCTGGTAAGACTGGTGTATTTAATTCTATCAGTATTTTACTTGGAATTAAATTGGAGCGAACATGAGAAAGTGTTTTATCTTGAGACAAATACTTGTGTTGGTTGGGGTAGATGAGAATTGATAATGAAAATAGGGAGGTGGTTTGGGGTTTTTTCCTATTTTTTTTTCTTAATTTAAGACTTGAAATATTACTATTTGTTTTAAATGGTAGGGTTCGTAAATTTTTAGAAAATTGCAGTATGTATGATGAGAACTCTCAGATCCTGTTGGGTTTTTTCATTATTTTTTTTTTATTTTTTTTCCCCCCTGGTAAGTGAATTTATGCAAGATGTATTGTACTATTAAGTCCAGGTACTTCTCCTACAGATTGTTACAGAGAATGACAATGATTCAGAATGTATTAAAAACAAATTAATCATTTAGTGTGGCTTTATTTAATGGGCTAGTCAAAAAATTCAATCTAAAGAATCCTCTTATGAAATTCCAATTTAAAATCATTTCTAACGCGGTGTTGTTCATCTGCTAGGGTAAATAATTTATTTCCATTAATCTAGATAGGACTTTCTGTTGACTATGAGCAAAAATAATACAGCTAAAGAGTTTAAAGGAATTTTCAGGTTCTTATCATTCATATAATGTCAGTAATTTTATAAGACAGAATGATCTAGTCTATAATTTCTCTTCTACTATTTTCCTTAATTTTACCAACCATTATTCTTCCAGAAAAATGATCTAGAATACTTCTTTATAATCATCTCAATAGCTTTCTTTTGGTTAAAAGCTCAACTTGCCAAGGATATGAACCAAAGTTAGTAATGTTTGGATGGCTATTTTTATCAGAAAGAGAGCAGTGATTGAAGATCCTATTTCAGTAAATATTTTAGTAGAAGAGCATTTTATATTTTAAAATTTGTATATGCTGTAAGTCACATATGTTTACTGATATATGACTAACCTTAATTTTGGAAGAGGAAATTACTTTTGTGATAGACCATAGGAATTTAAAGACACTCAAATGTATTTTTAGGGTAAATCAGTTTAAAAAGGACAAAACCAAAACCACAAAAACCTCACCAAACAAAATCCCACCGAAAACAACAAACACTCCCACAATAAAATCCCCAAACTCCCCACTTTAACACTTTAAGCATTCATACTAGCTCTTTCAAATCTATTTCTTATTTGAAAAATCATGCTATAAGTCTTTTGCCTTCCTAGTTGTACGGTTTATTCTCATCCTCTGCTTTAAATTTTCTTACTTTGCCTGTTTTCACTATTATAATCATAGGCTTCAGTTTTTGCTGCTGCATCTTGCAGATTTTTAACACTGTGAAGAGTAACTTACTTTTTTCTAGCTTAGCCTTCAAGAAAGAGGTTTTATGTATTCATATGGCGATGATTAAAAAGGCATATGTTTTCTGTGGTTTACAGTAAATTAAAGGTGATTTTTATCATAAGTGGCATTGCTGTTTTGCAAGTGTATTATGTTTAAGGTTAGAAGTAAGGTTATACAAATAATTGTAAAATTTTATTTATTTTGTCAGTTTGTATATTTTCCACAGGCAGTGGCATGGATTAGAAGACAAGAAAATTTTGTTTTTAATAAGCAAACTGCTATGGGTTCATATCCAAATAATTGTTTTTGTTATTTCTGTCAAGCTGTATGGATTCAAATCCAAGTAAATGGTTCTAATTGTTTGTCAAGCTCTATGTGTTTTTTGGTGATATAAAGTTCACCAGGAGTAAGCTTTAGGTTTGAGAATTAAGAAGATTTACAGAGTTTCTATAAAAATGGAAATAATAGGGTGAGAATTAATAGACTTTTTATTAAGGAACTTAATAAAAAGAAGTTTAGATAGTGAACTTTTCAACCATTGAGTAATGACTGGAGATTTTAAGAACCTCCGTGATTTGAGGTTCAAAGAAGTTGTTACACAAATGTAGTGAATGTACAATTTACATTTGAACAAATATGTAAGTTATGAATAGTTTAGAGCTGTTTCTGCCTTTACTGTAAGGAGAGGTTGTGTCCTCCTGATTTATTTATTTTTAATTATTTAGGATTTTTCAGAGGGAGAAGGAAGAAGTATCTGCAGGTATCATAGATCTATATGTATAAGGTAGAGAAAAAAGATACAATGTGGAGATTTGCATTAAAACCTACTGTACTCCTTTCAAGATTGTGTTTTAATACCTGATAGTTATTCTTTCTCATTAAGAAGTGATGAAAGGAAAGATATTTTTGTATTGCAGCATAGTATGATAGACTTAGAAAAAAAAAAAAGACTACAGCTGTGAACATTTTTTTCACGTTTCTTTGGTTCATTGGTGAGTTTTTGTGGTTTTTTTTGTTTCGGGTGTGTGTTGGTTTGTTTGTTTTGTTTTTTGGATTTTTTTTTTTTTTAAATACTAGCATAAAAACTACCAGCTCATGGCACTGGGTAGGAGAACATCTTGTAGAATTTGGTGTCTGCTCAATATTTCATTGACTTTAAATTGCTTATACAGGATTATTGAAGCAACAGCAAAACAAAAGCCGTGCGCTGTACTGTAACACTGTTACTGACGACTCTCTGAGGGAACAACTGAATCGTCTCACCAGTTGTATGCTTTAGATCCATTTGCCATGAGCAACAAAAGCTGAGACAAAACAACATGGTGGGTCCAGCGTAAATGGCAGGACACCTCTGAAAGTATTTGCCCATCTTTCTGTGGCCACAGAGGGCTTAGCTGAGACAAAGGTCAAAGGATTTCTAAGATTGTCTGACATGGCAGAGCTCTCTCTCTGTAATGCATTTTCAGGAAAGAAAGGGGGCACAATGTTAGGCTAATTTGACCTTCTGGATAATGAAAGGGATAAATTTCCACACAACTTCTCTATTAACACTCCTGAGCGAGTGCAAGACATGCATGCTGACTTTCTGTTCTTTTGAATGGAAGAAAATCTGGAACTTTACTAGATCCAGCTACCGGTGCCATTAATAAGATCTGGCATTGTTCTACTTCCTCCTGGAAGACAAGAGGCTTCACTTTGTTGCCAAGACTTTTGTCCAGATCCTTTTTTTTTTTTTTTCTCTGACATCTTTCTGATACTTTGAAGAAACATCTATTTTACAGTAGCATTAGCTCTTATCTTTGGCCATTGCATTAAATCTAATGGAAGACCAAAGTACTTTAAAACCTCTATCCTCAGTGTAAAATGAAAAAACAAAACAAAACAAAAAGGCAGGTAACTGCACTGCACTCTTTATTTTCATGCTGAATTAGCTGCTAACCTCTGATGATCCTAGTGAGAAGAGAGTTCTTCTGGATTGGAAGTAATCTTGGGGAAGGAATTACAGTCCGGGATTTCCTTCCTATTAGAGTAGCAAGTGAAACAGGCAGAAAGACCAAGCACCTTGAAGTTCATAAATCTTGTGATCTTTGCTATACTCAATTTTAAAAGGAGTGAAAGAAGGTCACTTTCTGCTATAAATATCCTACAGTGGGACTGTTGGCATAATTCAAGTGCCCCAGTCTTGTCAGTGTCTGCTGGATGTGCTATGAGCATCTTTCAAACAGGACTTAGATTTCCAGGGATGTAGGCTTAGGCAGGTGCCTAGCTACTGGCCTAGAAAGCAAAGCTGTTCCGGGTGTGCCCAGAAAGCAGCCTTTCTAAACCAAACAAGGAGATATTTAAAGGACAGAAACACATCACAAAATCAGCAGGTTTTCTGGATGGCAGTTTTGGACCTGAACACTTAAATTTTTCTAAGGTGACAGGTTGTGTGAAGTGTTCTGTGCATCTGATGTTCTGTCCAAAATATTACGGATTTCAGAGCAAAAATGCCTATTATCTGTTTAGCTGTTCTGTGCACACAGAATTCTGGAATTGCATTTAAATAAAGGCTATCATCAAAATTTAAGTTGATCTGACTCTACAACCTCTGGAAACAAAACTTAATAAAGGTAGTATATCAAGACAAATAGGGCTTGATCTCATCTTTACTGAGATAAATTTACTGGATTTATTTTTTTTTTTTTTTTAAATTAATGTTATTAATTTCTCTTCCCCTTTTAGTGAAGACCAGAACTGTTATAAAAAATTTACAAATAAGTTCATATTTCCAAATATCATAGAATCATAGAAAGGTCTGGGT
>JMFS01085623.1:0-23894 GCA_000699545.1 Podiceps cristatus
GAGGTGGCACCAGCCTCCCAGCAGTCGCCCCGAGGCGCGGCCCGGCTCAGCCTGCCTCCGGGGAAGATGCTTTTGCTCCCTCGCAGTTTACACCTCCAGCCACGAGGTGCTGGGGTTGAAGCGAGAGCACAGAGGAAGATGTTCACTCTGCTGATGTAGACGACGCTGAGGAAAATAATTAGTGCTGATGGTGTTTGGAACACATTTTGCTGCCTCTCAGGAGACCTGCAGCCTTGAAAGCTGAAGTGGCCGGTTCAAGGGCTGCACCACAGGCACCATATTGAGGGTGGGTTTAGGAAATGACTGGACTCTGGGGAACTCCTTGCTATGACTGGTTAGAAGGTCAGGATTTTTTTGCTTGCCAAGGGTGGTATAAAACTGTGGGCAGATCCTGTTGTGAAGCTCTTGCTCAGGTAACATGTAAAGTGTGTGGTTAATGTAAAACACATATTTATAGTGACTTTTTAAAGTGTACTAGAATTTAATAGTTAATAGCCTGGTTAGTGATGACATGAGTGAATGGATGATAGCACACAAATATTAGCAAGAATACTATAATAGCTGTGGAGGAATCATGAGGACCCCAAGTTTTATAGCATACAGTTTTATTTTGAGGGAAGTGGTCTTTTGTCTTCCTTTCTTCACAGAAAGTGCAGAATTCAAAGTGGAAAATCTAAGATTAAATCTAAAGCTACTAGCTTACAAGTGAGAGGTGAAAAAGTGACAGTCTTCATAGTAATACTATTCCACATGGCAATCAGCAATATTTTCCATTCCTGTTTTTCTTTTCAAATGTTTTTTTCTGGTGCTGCTGAACTTCTTACCCTCTTGAATGCTTTACTTTCTGATACAAGAAGAACTGCAAGCTCATCCTTCTTGAAAGGGGCTATTTATTCAGCAAAGTTTTTGTCAGACCACTTATGTAACTTCAAAACCAGTTCCCACTGCTTTCATTTCGCTGCCCCTTTGTGGGAAGCCTCTGGGTTCTTGGACTGAACAGATATTATATAAATACAATACACTGTGCTGCTATATCAGCATCAATTGCTGCAGTTGGATCACCAATGCTGTACAGCTGCAGAAAGGAAATGGTCTTGACAAATAGGATACGTAGGATTTTTCCAGTGCAGTATTTAGAAAGAGCTGCCACGTGAAATCCCCATTACGCAGCGGTACTACAAAGATAAAGGCAAGCTACATAAAGTGCCACAGCAGCAAATGTGAATCTCTCACTTTCTTACTGAATTCCTGCTTGCTGCTATCATCACCATGCCAGAATGAAGAACAGCAAAATGTATTGGATTATCAGGCATAGGAAAGCTGATGACTGATAGAGAAAAGCAACTCCAAGGCACAGATGGGAAGCACATAGTGTCCTGAATTTGTCTGCTTTTCCTTTAGAGAATGACAAGTACTTAGCATTATACGCCCCCTGGGTTTCAGTGTTGAACCATGAATGTATAACATTTCAAAGGAATTGTACTGTTAGCACAATTACAAACACACTTGATGAAACCATCCTACACTATGAAAACAAGTTACAAACAGTATATTCAGGGCCAGCTTTTCTCCTTGGCATCGACCTGTTCAGAAAGCTTCAAGTAGGTCAATTCTAGGAGAGAGCTGAAGTGGTGACACAAACTGTGTTGTTGAGTGAATAAATTATACTCCATTGCTAAATTATTTTTGCTTTTCCCTCTTTGTTTTCCTAATACTAAACAGTGGGGCTTGTGTTATTTGTACAAACTAACAGGGAGACTTTGCAGTCCAGAAGTCCTGACACTATTCAAACATGCAGTCATATGCTCAGATCATTCCGTGCTCTTTCCAGTAAGGATGATGGCACCCAGCTCCATCAAATAAGCCACACATGGCCCATTGGTAGTAAAAATACTCTTTTTCCATTAATGGATCCTGGCAGGAAGGAAGAGAAGAATCAGCCCACAATCTACTGTCTTGAGGTTGCCACTGACAAAACATTTTACCTAAACATTTTCAGGCATTTGATGAGGATCCAGTGTCAGATGGATTGGAAAAGGAATATAAATGACAAGAAGATTGTGAAGATTTTTGGGAGAGACCTGAGAAATGAAAATGTCTTTTCCAGATCTTTCCAGCATTCCTCAAGTTGGCCAAAAAAGGGAAGGCATTTTGTATCTAAAGACTATTTTAGTAGAGAATCCTGAAAGTGATACTGGGGAAAAAAAAAAATCTTACCTATGAAAACATCTTGGCTATCAAAGGAAAGAATTAGACTGTCACTTGGACTATTAAATTATTTGAAATATGAAGGATACTATTGAAAGGGGTATTGGAGATGATGGATTATACCTATTTGCTACACAGTGGCAAAGTAGATGCATAGTAGTATGGTTTCTAATGTGCCTCTTTTTTATTTCTAGTGATTTATTGGCAGAAGGCCTGTAAAAATAATGGCAAATCAAACAAAGCAACCAGTTAGTTAAAAAATGATAGTATTAATACTCTTAACCTGTTTGAAAGCCGTATTTTTATTTTAAATAATATTAGTTGCTTTTTAAATGGGGTATTGTATACTTTGTCCAAGGTCAGAGCAAGTACATGGTGTTTGCATAACTCACAGGGTACAAAGCTCTCTCTGCTATTTCTGGATGCTCAGAACACCATTGAACCAAGATTGCGTATTTATAATGCACGTTTTCTTCTTGAAGCTCATGTATATCTCTGATTATAATTCCTACAAATTACTTGAATGCCTCCATGCAGTTTAAAGTCATGTGTCAAAGTCAACTACATTTAAAGAAGTGATTTGCAGAAAATAAAAATACACTAAGCCTTTTTATCTTAAATCTCGCCCTCTCAGCAGAAGAAAAGGATCTGAGTAGAAGAATACAAACCTGTTCTTATGAAAACCAGTGGAAAATGTATGAGAGGAAAAAAATACATCAACTGCTAATATTGGCAATCTAAATCTTTTGGACGCTGTCATGCTGAGAATTAAGCGAATGTGTGTTTTGTTGATGAGATATCTCCACTGACGGAGAAGGAACAGCCTGAAAATGTATGAAAACTTAGGGGGTACAGTCTAAAAATAATTTACCAGAAAAAAAACCCCAAGTTTTGAAAAGTCCCACTTCAAAAGTCTGGTTTTACAATGAAGGATGCAAAATCACTCATCAAGTGCTTAATCACAATCTTCTATAGTTTCTTGGCTGCTCGCTAATATGAGTATTACCATCCAGACTGATTTAGTTGGCTCAGCTCTTCCCTTGATGGCTTAAATATTTACTATCCATCCTTCTGAGAACACAGGCTCCAGGAACAGTTGTTCCAGTCTCTAGGGCATGCATGCTCCGTGCCTGCTCTGAAGAAGGCACTTTTCTTTTTCTTTTTCTTTTCTTTTTCTTTTTTTTTTTTTTTTTTTGTGTGTGTGTGTCTTCCATATCCTTTGGATCAAATGGTTGACAAAAACATGCATAGGTTGTGAGATAGATGTTGCACATACCATTTGGTTCTTACTAATGCTGAGAACTGACTATCCTCTTGCAGCAGGGAAGCTGAGAGTAACGAGACTGAGTAAGTTTTACAACAGACAGTTGGTCTGTGACAGCTGAGCTGGGGACAGCATGAATTTAGTAGGGCGCATACCATATTTTTTGAGGAACAAGTGCAATGTTTATAAGATCAGAAGCAACTCCATTGTCATTTTGATCTCTTTAGCCATCCTTTGGTAAGTATATTTAAGATTTCACAGTTCAAGAGACTTGAACTCAGTCTATCAGGTTAGAGTTGAAGCAGTCCCTACTCTGTGCCTCTCTTTCCCCACTTGGAGAGCCTTCTGGTTTGCTCCAGACCACCCTGCCAACAGCTATGCAGCATGAACCACCAGGCAGGTTGGGCTCGGGTGACCATATACTGGGGAGGGGATTCCACTCCCTCCTGTCGGAGGGATTTCTGCTCTTCTCTCACTCTTGGCTTAGCTGCAGTGCCTTTGGATTCAGCCGCCTTTTCCCCTCAGTCATGCAGGAACTGTGAGGAACAGAGGGAGCAGGCAGCTTTCTTTAATTGAAGCATTATTTTGTATTAACAATAGCAGCATAATAACACCTGAGAGCAAACGATTGTAAGTAGCTGAGTTTTATATCGTGTGTATATGTACCTGCCATCCTGATCTCAAGCAGATTTCAATTCCCTAAAGACTGTGGGCGGTTCCTCTGCTCCAAACTGCCCCACTCTTCTGGCTCTGCGTGCCTGCCTTTTAACGGTTTCTCACTTGCTTACAGCATATACCATTTTAAATTGCTGTCTTCATCAATTTGCTGATGTCTTTCTGTTGTGTTCACAAGAAGACTTATTCCAATGAGTTCAGCAGTGGCTTGAGGGTAAAACATCGAAGTGAATACTCTTTCTGTCAGTGGTGTTAGTAGATTTGCAGTCTGCAGCCACTGTTATATGTCCTGTTTATTCTTCCAGTGTGCTGTTAAACTAAATCGACAGATTTATACAGAAATATACCAGTAACAAGCATATAGTCATACCCTATTCAGAAAATAACAGAGAGCAGCTGTGATATAGGAAGAGTTGGTAATGCTAACCAAGAGTGGTGAGGCACTGGAGGAGGTTGCCCAGAGAAGTTGTGGATGCCCCATCCCTGGAGGTGTTCAAGGACAGGTTGGATAGAGCTTCAAGTGGAAGGTGTCCCTGCCCATGGTGGGGGGTTGAACTAGATGATCCCTTCCAACCTAAACTATTCTATGATTCTAACCTCAAAATTGCTGGATCATTCTCTTGTAATTAGAATAGAATCATAGAATTGTCAAGGTTGGAAAAGACCCTTAAGATCATCGAGTCCAACCGTTAACCCATCACTGCCAAGTCCATCTATACCATGCCCTCAAGCACCGCATCTATCCGTTCTTTAAATACCTTTAGGGATGGAGATTCAGCCACTTCCCTGGGCAGCTTGTTCCAATGCCTGACCACCCTTTCGGTGAAGAAGTTTTTCCTAATATCTAACCTAAACCTCCCCTGGTGCAGCTTGAGGCCATTTCCTCTTGTTCTATCTCTTGTTACTAGGGAGAAGAGACCGACCCCCACCTCGCTACAACCTCCTTTCAGGTAGTTGTAGAGAGCAATAAGGTCTCCCCTCAGCCTCCTTTTCTCCAGACTAAACACCCCCAGCTCCCTCAGCCACTCCTCATAAGACTTGTGCTCTAGACCCTTCACCAACTTTGTTGCCCTCCTCTGGACACGCTCCAGCACCTCGATGTCCTTGTAGTGAGGGGCCCAGAACTGAACACAGCACTCAAGGTACGGCCTCACCAGTGCCGAGTACAGGGGCACTATCACCTCCCTGGTCCTGCTGGCCACACTATTCTTGATACAGGCCAGGATGCCGTTGGCCCTCTTGGCCACCTGAGCACACTGCCGGCTCATGTTCAGCTGGCTGAATTCTTTAACTTGAGAAATTAAATAGAAGACAACTCTTTTGGGCTGAATTTTGTATCTTTCATAGTTAAGACATTTCTGTTAAATGGGAGTTTTGACTTAAGAGTCCAATCCCAGCTCTTTTATTAGAGAGAGTAATTGAATGTTGAAATAGAAGCAAGCAGGTACAACAATTGGAAGCTCTCCTGTGAGATCTGTAAGTGTAATGTTGGATTTTCTACTTCAGACTCTGCTTTCCTGACTACCATGTTTGTATATACTCATAGAAATAACCTTTTATTCTGTACAATTTGAGTACATCCACTGTTTTGTCTGCTTTTTGTATTTTTTTTTTTAATGTATTAGAGATTCTCGAAGTCATACAGTCAGAAAAGCTAACCTGTTTTACCTTTCATGTGGGTAATATAGGAGCGACAAAGGTTATAACAGTTGCTCCATTTGTACACACTGATGTTTGGAAAACATGGCCTTAACTTTTTCGTTGATCACTGTAATACATTTTGCATGCACATTGTTTGATATCAGCAAGGGAATGTACTTCCTCTGTGACCAAGGAACTCTACATGCAGTCTCTAAGTAGCTCTTTCAATAGGCAGAATTAATCTAAGTTACTATGTGACTGGAAAATCTCTAGAGATCAGGCTTAGGAAATGGCACAGGTGATTTGATAGATGGCACTCTACCATCAGAGTAGACTGAGTGAGCATCCCAGGCCTGTACTGAGAAGCCCTGTTCTGAGGAAGGCACTCACTGTATTTTAGGTAAGACATAAAAACTGAGACCCTCACTGCTTCTGGCCATTGGAGAGCTTAAACTACTTTCGTAGTGTCAACACCAATACTGTGGCCAAAAGCCATGCATGTCATTTACTTTCCACCTACCCAAATCCCCCAGCTGTTTCAGTGGTCTGTGATACCCTTCTCTACTTCTGACTCTAAGCTCGTGTTCAATATCATTAATTTTTAGCAGCTACTGCATTCCCTCTTGGGGTGGGAGTCCTTAGCTCTTGGGACTACTGTATAACATTTAATATTTCATCCTTCTCAAGGAAGGAGACACAGAAGGCCAGAAGAGGTACATGAATGTATGTGTATTTAAATCTTGTAACTCCAGAGCTGAACACCTTTCATGGCGGGCAGCAGTTTAAATCTCAAGCAGAACTTTGCAGGAGACTCAGTCATGATACCAGTGAACTTTCTGAAACTTTTGTCATTTTCCCTCCCCTTCCCTCAGAGGATAAAATAGGTCAGTTCTAGGTATGAGAGTGAATTTTATAGTTTGGAATCTTTGCAAAGAATCCAGTTACACAATGTCATCAGCAACCACATCACACTGTCTTGTCTATAAATTGATCTTCAGAATAATTTTTATTTCTTTTTTGTACCTCTACAACAAAGTCCCTCCTAGCTTTGGACTGGCTTTCCACTCTTTCTGGAATTTAATCTTCCAAAGTCACCATCACCACTGTGGAAGGTGAGAGCGCGAGTGGGATACAAAAGTGATAACTGGTTGTTTTCTCACTGGATGCGTGTGGGATGAAAATGATGTTCTCATTCAGCAGCCCTTTGGCAGATTGCTGCTGGCTTTCTTGGTCTTTTTTTTTTTTTTTTAAATTATGATAACTTTCTGGATTTTTCAAGAAGAGAAGATTGGATCCTTGTGGGTATTATCCCATGGAGTGCATCAGGTTCTGTGTATTTCAACCATATCTTGTCGAACTTTTGGACATTGTGTCTTCCAGGAAAATGTAATCTCACAGGAAGCTCTTCCAAGCACCCAGCAATCAGTGAAGTTTTAGCTAGGAGGTAACTGATATTCAGGGGAAAGCAGTTTTACTCTGCAAGTAAATAGGGCTGCTATTTATTTCTCATTCCCTTTTTAGTCTCCCAATTCTTTTGCCCTTTCCAGTTATTTCTTTATTTCTAATGGAAATAAGCATGGAGTAGCTTTCTTTGCAAGACATCTCAGCAGCAATTACTTGGTTGGAAACTTAGATGGATACTTAGGAACCTTGCTTAAGTGGAATCCATGGTGGAAGACATCCAGGAAAATCTACTGGCGGCCCAGAGTGTACTGAGTAGTGTTAGAAGATTTAAGTCTCTCCAGAGATGCTTAAATCTCAACTAGATTCGGCAGCTGCAGCATCTGCTGCAGCTCTTGTTTAAAAAAAAAAAAAACAACAAAAAAACCCACAAACCAAAACCAAACAACCCAACAACCAAAAAACCAACAACCCAACACATAAAAAAAACCCAAAACCCTAATAAAGCATGTTAAAGTGAAATATCAATAATCATATGAGAGGTGGAACTGGCAGCATGGAAACTAGAAAGGGACCAAGAGATGTAACTAAAACCATATCAGAAACAAGTTTCACCAAAGTCAGTCACTAGGCAAAGATTTTCAAATAGCAGGTCCCTGTACAGGTGCATGGAGTTTTGGCAATAGAACAAGAAAAGTTCAGCTGTGACTCAGTTTCACTGGGAGAGAAAGAAACTTACTGCTGTAATGAACACAGTGAAAACAGTTGTATTTCAGGACTATCGTTCACATTTTTGTGCATCTGGAACGTATTTTTCTTGGAGTGTAAGCAGAGAGAAATCCTCATTTGAAGCCCAAAGAAGTCAACAGAAGTCTTTAAATTGACTTTGGTGGGTTTTTCACCAAGCCTTTGAGCGGCACATCATATAAGCAGAAGTCTTAAATGAGAATCAGATTAATTCTTTTGGCTTTCACTGTTGTGAACACCTTTCCTAGTAGTTTGGATGGGGAAGCAGCAAAATTTTTATGAAAATATTTTGCTTTCTTGCAATGCATAAGAGTCAAATGCAGTTAGTGACAAAAACAACAAGAAGCAATAGAGCCCAGGAGGGATGTGACTTTACCCAGACTAACCCATGCATTTAATTTAAACCTGGATCACTTGCTAATCTGGAGCCAGAGTGCCCAATGCCAGGCATTAATAAGCCCTCAATGCCCCGTCATCAGGAGGGTGCCACAGGGACTTAAAATACCAATTCTGGGAGCTCAGAGGTTTCATGGCATTATCCACTGTAGTTTTACCTCATTCAGCAGTGATTAAGTTTCTTTTGGGCTTTCCATGAGTAGGCACTGACCCAGTATTTGGCCTTTAATGAAGAACAGAAGCATTAAATGCTCTAAAGTTTTCCAATAAAGAAGCGAACCCTTACTGAAATTCACTCATTTTATCCTAATAACATTGCATTTCCTGCCAATAGCTTAAAATATGCCGTTATTCTCCCTGAGAAGAAAAAGGTCTTAACTCTAAAATAAGACTCTGGAAATGATATAATATAAACATGTGCTGACATTAATTACTGTAATATTTATCTATAAAACAGATGGTAGTGCTTTCAAAAATGTGTGAGCAATGATCAGAATGAATTCATTAGGCATTTATACTGTTGTCATGTACTCACATAGGTGTTGCCTTGGACCCTGCTGTATGCTAAGGGGCTCTTTCTTTTTAAGTGAGGTTTTACCAAACAGATGGAAAACATTATTAACTACTGTTTTCCTTTCTTGTCAAAGATGTTTTGTCTAATCATCGCTATAATTACACATCCACATTGTAGTAAATCATGCTGTATAAACATTTATAACAGAGTGGATTATTAGGGTGAAATGCAAAGTATTCCAGACATTAAAATAAAACAAATACGGACTGGACTCTGCTGAATAATGACAATTTTCAAAGTCAAAGACAGACAAAACATAATTTAATAGCTTTGGCTTTTCTTTCTTCCATTTATGTCCCATTATTCTACATATAGTGTATCCTGGGTGCTTTCAAGTGCCTCCCTCCCCTTTCTTTGTGTGAATATTTTAGTGAGGAGACATTTTCCTTTATACAGGAGCTCCCTTCAACATCTCCCTGCCACTGTTTTCTACTTTCCATTTAATATACGACCACAAAAACATTCAGGAACAAAGCGGACAACAATGAAGTCTAATGGAGGCCCTTTGTTTCCTAGGAGAGCCACAAGATTTCCACTCTAGTTGAAGCAAGTGTGTTTGATCAGGGTAACCAACTATTTTGGGACTGGATCCACAGTACTCAACTTTTCCACCTGTAGCTCCCCATCTGTCAGGTTCAAAATCACAAAATACTGGCATGAACAACTGCATTTCTGTCAGGCTTGTGACTCCACTCACAGCCTGCCACAACTCCGCTTTGGGTCACAACCTTGGTTTTGGAATTGCTGGCACAGGAGGTGGTTTGGTGCAGTTCACACCATGCCACTGTGCTTGGCCCTATTTGGCCAAGCAGTGAGTGCAGTGGGATGCATTTGATTTAACATATATGGTGTAGGGACCTCTATTTGTGCTGGTCATCCTTTCAAGTCAGTGGAAAGAAACAGAAGCTTTTATGGCAGTGGATTAATTGACTGTACTGACAAGGTGAATTCTGCTGTGGTGCTCAGATCTTTCTACTTCAAGGCTCTCTGAACTTCCCAGATTTGAAGGATCCTGCTTGAAACTAATCAGTGCCTAATGTCACAAAGGCTTGTGAATATTGTCTTACAATGTCAGAAAAACGAGTTATTCTCCTTCTGTGCACATCATGAAAGGTGTCTGTTCAATTGTTACAGACAAGATTCAGATTGCATAGGACTAGAATAACATTTATTGCATCTTACATATGGTTCACACTTGCAAAACAACAAATACCTTAACATTGTGTACAATTTCAGGACAATTTTCACATCTTTTCTCAGAGCCAGGCTGCATCAATATTTTCCCCTTCTAACTTAAAGGTTATTGCACCAGCTGTTTCTTGCAAGGTCAAAAATTTATGATAGTTATAGAGCTATGGCCAGCCACTAATACATAAAAAAGTTTCATTGGGTTTAGACTTTTGCATCCAAAATAGAATTGTGCAGTGTCCTGCTATTCCTGAAAGACACTATGGCCAACTGCAGAACTAGCAGAGTATCAGTATTACTGAGCAAATGAAGTTACTTTATAGGGGAGCTGAAATACTGAAAAAAACCCAAACAAACCCCCCAAGGAGAGATACAATAGTATCCCTTGGTGGAAAGGACCTTTAAGATCATTGAGTCCAACCATAAGTAGCTTCAGCCATATAAATAGCTTCTATGAAAAGCAAGCTAACTGTATTCAACAGGAGAAAAAAAATCTGTACAGAATTGATTCACCAAGCAATAATGGCTTGACTCTGTGGTCTTCTGTGGTTCAATATCAAGATCTGCTTAAAGGATAAAAATGACAGAGTCTTTTTTTTTTTAAAAAAAAAAAAAAAATCCCAGGAAAGCCAGATTTAACTTTCATTTCCAAAGAAATTAGTGTAATTTTCCTCCTTGTATCAATTCTACTTTTATTCCTATTAAAAAGCAGTACAAAGCGATGTTTTACTGCTGCAGGTTAATACATTTCTATCTATAAACATTTACACAGTATGTTGGAAGTTGATCATGGCTTAGATTTTATCAGTAACATCTCTGTTGAAATCCCATACATTGCCTGAAAAGAACCAAGGATACAGAGCTGGCTATTTCTACAAGCTTATTACAAAGTCTGCAACAAATTGTGAGAGTTAAGGCTCTATTAGTGTCTGCTACAACATAAAAACCTCACATAAATTGTTAACTACATCAAAAAAGGTTGATCATCAGTAAATCTGTTATACCTTTCCACAGATGCATTTTTTTCACAGCTTCTACAGGGCATATGTTAAAAGCCTACCTTCTCAGCTCTCCTACATGGGTGTCAGAGGGTTTGCTCAGCTTAGCTTTGCCGTGTTGAAATGACCCCACAGTACTACGATGCCATTAGCTGGCAAGGCAGTAGGTGTTTAATGTTGCTCTTTCAAAGCACATTAAGGCCACTGCAACTTTCCTGGCTCAGGAGATGCATTTCCAGCTGCTGCTTGGCCCTGCCAGTATTGCACAAGGACTGCCCCGTATGTTCACCCTTTGTGCCCAATACTGTGCTGAGGTGAGTTTGACCAGATGACAGCTCCCTACTTAAATGCTGGTGCAGACTGTATGCAGTGGTGTGCTGTTAGGGGCATATTAGAGCACACTCTAAGCTTCCAGTAAGCACTGTTAAGCACTGCCATGCCACTCATCTCTACCTGACAGCAACGCAGAGGCCTAGCAGATCATGCCTTCTGAAAAAAGTGGATATTCAGGATGCGTTTGTGAAGAACCACTGAAGTCATGAAGGAATGTCACGCAAATCCATGCTAAATGAAGGTTATCATCTCATGAAGGCTCTCTCATGCTGTGAGAAAGGCAAGGACAAAAACAGACCTCTGACTGCTTTGAAGCCACCTGTTTGTATTGGAACAGGCTGGACAATTTGCGGAGTCACTTTCATGCCACATTTTAAAGTTGACATCAGGGACCTATCAAATCTGTCAAAGGCATTGGAACCGACTGATAACTGCAGGACCTTATTCTATACCAGAACATTTTTGCTACAAAGTCTATGGCAGGAGGAAAAGAAATCAGCACTAACCTCTCACCTGGCCCTGATGGGGAAGCCTCAGTGGAGCAGATGGTCTGTAGACCTTTCTGGAGCACACATGTAGATAAGTCTTCCTGTTAAAAGGGTTTATATGATGCTGCTGTACTTTCCTATTCATAGCTCCTAAGAGGTAGGATAATGATACATAATGGTAAATATGATGATATATGACTGGTGTTTAGGACTAAACCCCTTCTTTTGGGTGCTAGCCAGATGTTGCTGTATTGGGCAGATGTTAGCCACTAACTAGCCTTTTCAATGCTGAAAGTGTAAAAGGGAGGTATCACTATAAAAACACAGTGTTGTGAAAATGCTGTCTGGGTTTTCCTTTCCACAGACCTCTTCTCACTTCTTTCTGTCAGCTGTCAGCCGTAACAAACCCTTACCACCAAAATGTTGCTGGGGAGGTGGATCAGGAGGGATTGTGGGAGAAGGAGCTGTTAGGACACTGCTGCTATAGGAAAGCAAAAGTTCTTTGATCATCCAGTCAAGTGTCTTTCTCTCTTCCTTGGATGACACAAAATCGCATATATATTCCCCCTCTCTTCTCTCAGCACACCAACTTCAATATTACCTTATACTGAAAATACTTGAGAATTGTGATAATGAGATATAATTTCAGCTTACTTGTTTAATAGTTGGACTAGTGTCCTGCTTCTCAACAGAGAAGGATGGGGAACTGAGTGTAAAAGCCTCATCCTGATCTCAGAGCTGACCCAGCAAAGACCTTCTCTCTGGCCCAAGTGAATGTAGGAAAGAAATGGGACATACCAAGTTAGGTTCTGGGAATCATGAGGAGACAAACAGCCTTGCTTGAAAACATGCTGACAGCACGTTCCTTCATCCATGGCACTGGCTTTACAGCCTGCACAGAGTACAGGTGCTCTGAGCAGCTCCTTCCCACCCAGACGCTGGAGTTTGGAGAACAGAGACTGCTGATAACAGACCTTTGAACTTCCAATCCTAGAAATGGGCTTATGCCTTGGCATTTGACTTTCTGCGTTACCAGAAGGATGCCAGGAAAGTTGAAAGTCAGAGCACACACCTCAAGCTGTAGGAAGAAGAACCTGGCAATGTTTCAGCAGGTAACCAGATTATCTGAGCAGTGAGGGGGACCTACCCAGTGGGTGCTGCAGAGCTCTTCACCCACTCACTGCTGCTGAGCTCCACAGCTTAGCTCTCATCAGGGAGTTCTGCAGGCAGCAACACTATGACTACCAGCTCAGCAGCAGAGCCCTTTGCTACCAGCTGAACACCTCAAGAGTAGGATTGCAGAAAAGGCAAGTGACCTAAAAATGTACATACTAGTGTCTATTCAATGTGCTCTTTCCTAGTATTACCATTACTATTTTCCTACTGTTACCACCATTGATGGGGTATGGGCTAGCACCACTGAAAAAACTACCACAAACCCAAAACGTGGTGGGTTTGCTCTATTGCTAAGCTTTTGGCACACCGTCAAATATAGCGCTAGAAACTGAGAGCTCAAATAGCATTTTCTCCATGCTAACCAGTAAGAGATCAATAGCAGTGCTAATCATGAAAGTAAGGAGAGCAGTAAAACAAGGGAGATCGTGAGTTTCACCTGTCATTCCTGTTGATTCTGGATGGTTTCCGCTAGTAATTTCATAATGTATCATGAAGTTCCCTAAGGCAGAGGGCCCAGCACATGCATAAAGAACTTGTGAAGTTTTTACCCATAGGGTTGAATGCTTAATGTAGAGAAAAAAATTGATCTATGGAAATACAGGCTGAAATTGCAGTAGGGGACAATTAGCCACCTGGACTCAGGTATTACAGGCTGTCTGTAGCCCCAGTGCTGTGCAGGCAACTGACCACCACACATGAGCAGACAGGCCCTGTGGCTGCCCCAGTGGCCTCTTTACCTGCTGTTTAGTAACTCTTATGCTTCCATAAAATGATTCTAGGCTTCTGCCAGTGACCAGGCACAGGTCCCGGCAGCTGAGTTCAGAGGTTATCTATACTTACACTACGAGTATGCCAAGTCTGCGGGAGTCTAGCTTGATTTGCAGACAAAAGGGACAGAAGATAGGCTAAATTACACAGGATTGGATTCACATAGCTGCATCTTGATATTTGCACCACTGTGTCATGATGCACAGCGGAGACATTGATTTTTCCCAGATACCAGCCGGTGGGAGCACTGCAGGGACAGGACACAATCTGGGAGAAGAAAGGGCTCCTATTCACACTCGGCAGCCTCCTCCAGCCTTCTGTGCTCAGCATGAAGTTGGGAGCAAAAGCTGGAAGGACACTGCAATGTTTCTCTGCTGGGAGGACACTTGTCAGGAGATGGGGCTCCTGTCAGGGCTGAGGAGGAAGCAACCAGGAAAGAAGCTTCCAGACAGCAATTATAAAACAATCCCAAAGAGCAGACAGATCAGCTTAGATCATAGGAAACAATTTATGAACCTATCATGTTCTGTTTTCCACTAGACTGAACACTGAGTACACAGACAGTACATGGTCAGGTTTCTTCACCAACACATGTATACATACTGCTTGCTGTGATGGAGGGTGATGTGCCAAGCAGTAGGATTTCAGACGTGCAAGGGTATAGGGCAAAGAAGAAACGAAAGCAAGGAAGATATTGTTTATACAGTGAAAGGTTTACTGAGCTAGGACTAGGCACTCAGACTTCTAAAAGATATGGTAGAAAAAGCCACATTATAATACTTTTGATAGAAGGAAGTAGCATAGACTTTACAAATTTAGGAGGAAAAGCCCATATATTTTTACTGAACTATTTTGTGATGGATTGCATCTGTAATGAAACTAGAGGAACTATGGAAAGAGGTCCATCCAGCCCTTGATTGCTTACTTAGAAGAAGAATTACAGAATTTATATACAGACCATGTCTTATCTCAGGCAATGTACTTTTCTGTCATTCATTCAGACAAGCACAATTATAATATGTCCAGGCTAAAGATGTATTCTGTGGCATGATCAATATGCATGTTGAACCAGCTTTAGAAGGAAAATACAAAGTCCAAAAGCTGTTGAAACAATAAATAAAATATCACACTATCAGAGGATGACAGTTTTTACATTATTTGTTATCCATTCTTCATTTTATCCCTCGAGTTCAAAAAGTTCAAGTGGTTTCTATATTTTTAATACTTTTGTAGTTCTGCTGTAGCAGAAAATAGTCTGTGATCCTTTATGGAGGCTTATTAGTTCAAAGGTTCCAAATTCTGGATGCCTGCTAAACTTGAAATATTTAAACAGTCAATGTGAAATTCTTCTTCTGACATCTACTAGTAAAGCAGTAATTAATGATCTAGTACACGGTGGTGAGAAGTATCTGTGTTCTTAGCAAGTGGTTAGATTTTATCAGTCTTTGAACAATTTTCTTAAAAACTTACCTTCTTTCCTTAAACAAACCTGTTTTTACTTGGATTGTATCAGTCTCCACATCACCACTGAAGAAAAATTAAACTAGACAACAAGCTTGGAGTTGTATAGAGCCCTGGAGTAATTTAAAAACAATGGAAGATTGTATCACCTGTGGATATACGATCTGCTTGCTATGAACTCCCAGGACACTGTAACGAGCCCAGTAGAGTATGTGATGTTTAGAGAAGATGTCGTCCGCTGCCCAAAGCTGCTGGTTCCTGTTTCATGTACACAAGGGTATTATTAGGTGATACAGTTTTGATGATGTAATGTTTGCAATTTTGAATCCCGTTTCCATAGTTTTGGTGGGTGGAATTCCTAGGCTGAAATTACCTTTGTGTGGTTGAATTAATCTCTCCAATTAAAAGAAGTTGTTTTTATCACTTGTCTGCAGAATCTAAAATAGCGGTACTCCAAGCAGATGACTACACTCTTTGTCACAAGACAGAGATCTGACTTACAGATTCTATTTATGAATCAAAATAGATCTCAGTGGTAACTATTTGCTTGTATAAATATTTGCACAGATTTTCCCAGAAATAAAGCTGAACTAAAAATGGAAGAAAATTGGTAGCGATAAAAAGCCCCTTTTTTCCTTCTTCATTGATGTAATTAAGAGTGAGAAGTGCAAGCTACTGTAATAGTAGACTGCTGTGGAAATAAAGGTATTCTGTTGACATAAAGCTTCCTCATTTCCTGTTGTCTGCATAACCTGTGATGGGCTACACTCACATTGAATGAGGACTGCAGGAATGGCTCAAGCTGACCTAAGACTGTGCTGCCACTGACAGTGGGTGCCCCCTTGCCCCCTTTGGTTATGTGCTTCTGCCGCTTCACCTGTGCCAGCTCTGCCCATAAGTTGCAGCCATGGGGGAGTGAGACTGACTTGCTGATCTGACAGAAGCCTTCCGTCTGCAAGGTTTGTTTTCAGTCAGGAACTGGAGCTTTCCCACTGCACATGATCAGACAGCAGTGGGAGCAAGTAGCTGAGAGTGGGGATAAAGTCCCTGCTTTTGGCAGTGGTATGGTCTCAGAGAAGCTTCTGCAGCCTGTGGAGTGCTCCCCGAGTGCCTGTGCTCTGGAGGATACATAAAGACTGTTTGGGCAGCTAATAAAGCCACTCTTTAGCTTTAGTCAAAACAAGAGTTCAAGAGCTACACAAACTCTTTTATTCATGTCGTAACACTTGAATCATGTAACTCGTGTTGTACTGGCCAGTATATTTCTCTCCTGAAAAAGAGCTGCTGAGGAATAACGGATTAGGAAGGAGGCCTTAATTTTGAGGGGTAAGAGAATAATAACATGACATGCTTTGTATAATGTAGATGATTATAATCTATCTCAGCTTTTGCCCTGGACTTATTCAGTCTCTTGTACAAGTTAATAATTAAACCATGCTTTAGTTTTTGCTTAAGAGTCTATAACCCTTTAAAGCCCATAGTTCTCTGTAACATCTAGGCAGAGCTTATCCACTCCTTTTGTGATACATATTCATGTCTTAATTATGCAGCCGGATGAAGATCATTTTTTTTATACTAGTTGCATTGGTAGGATATTTTTACTAATAGCCTCACAGCTTAACTGAGTACATGTTTATGCGAGGAAGAAAAAGCTCCTCTAATTTTATTTCTTGAAGGGTAAATCCTGAAACCTGCACTAAGCCTGATTACTTATACTGGTGGAAAGGCCTTCCAATGGGAGCTGTTGGGGGGGGAAAAAAAAAAAAAAAAGAAACTTTGTTGCTAGTACAGTCTCAGGGCTATATTAGCTTGTGCACCTAATCTATTGCAACTCCATGGAGTTAGTGAGGGAATGGCTGGCAGATCTGGGCCTCTGTGTTCTCCCTAGTAGTAATAACATCTGTCAGAGTGTGCCCCTGCACCATCTGCTCCCAAAGCATAGAGATCATGTACCATCTCCTTTTACTGTTCGTCAGATGTCACAGAGAGCACAGCAGGACCATGCTTTCAGCCTGTATTGAGGAAGAGGTAGGATCTGATTGAGTTTGACTAGACTATGATCTTAGCAGACAATGCAGCTCCAGGAAAAAGAGGAAGCTATGAAGAAGTAGCCAGTATTACTTACATCTGTAATATGGGAAGTGCCTTTCACATGTAGGCTAGCAGCCACCTGCCAATACGCCCTGCATGCAGAAAGCTTATGGTGTCTAAAGGTCAAAAGGAAGTTTTCTAATATCAGCTTTCTTAGCTTTAGTAGTGTTTGAAAGACACAGTGTATGGAGCTAAAGTTTCAAACCATTTCTGCCTCACAGTATGGCTCTATAGCAATGTCTAGCTCTTTCAGGTTGCTTTCCATCACTAGACGTGTTCTGTAAAGGAGCTTATTTTCTCGTTCCAGATTTAAAGATGAAGAAACAAAGGTAATAACAACAGATAAATAATGTCATTGTTATAGGTCATCCAGCCAACTGCCTCAAAATTGATCCCTGGCCACCAAATCCCCATGGTGAGATCTAGCTACTATGTAACAGGGCCTTTCCTGTGTGTGCTCAGCCAGAGCGGTACAGCTGTTGTTTGTACGGGAAGTCACATCTCCTGAAACATCCTGTAAGCCATGCTCAGGGGGAGATTATTTTAAACAGAAAGAGTAAAATACTAAGAGGCTCTGAGCAATTTTAAGAGCTATTGACTTGCACATATATTTAAGAAAACATACAAATGTAAAACCTGTGCTTGCTTATTTGGCTAGAAATAAGGCTGTTGCTTAGATTTCAAGGCAGGGGAAGTTTCTGATCCATTCAGACCTTTCTATCTGGTTGAAAAGCTTCCTCTGGTTTCCTGACTAGTCTTCTCTGTGTTATCTCCCCTCCACAAATTGTTCTCCACTATCACCCTTGTATCCTGACTTCAGGCCACAGCTCTCCCCATTTCCAAGATCCCTCCAGCTACGTAAGCTCTGCCAAGACTTCCCTGAGAACACCTCTCCTCTAATATTTCCTACAGTCATGTTCCTTTGTACTAAGAAGCCAACATTTTTCCGATAGATGACATCATCCTTCCTAGAGAAATACAGGGAAATACCGGAGTATCTCAAAACAGCTTGAGATGGTGACTGTTGCTTATCATAGTCTCCAGCTATTTTTGAAAAGAAATAGAACTTGTAGACCATTTCTACCTATACAAGTCCATGAGTACGTCTTCAATGGCAAAACACTATGTAAAAATATTTCCCTGTGTATAGAATTGCTCACTTTCCATTCAACACAACACACTGAATCAGATTAAATGAATGAAAACTTGCTGCAAATATATGCTTGCAATTACTTGTTGACAGAGACTTAAAACACTAAGCAACATAAGATGATGCATCAAGAAGCCACAGCTGGGCCAAAAAAAAAAAAAAAAAGATAAAACCAATGGAAGACTGTGAAAAACAGGAATCATTGCAAGGAATCACTGAAGAGTGTGAAGGAAGCATGGTGCATGATGTATGAGAGGAAACCATTATGATTTAGTTCTCACAGAAATCACTGTGACATTTATTAGTTGTTCCCCAGGAGCAGGACCAAACCCTGTATAAGTTGGTATTGAGTGAAAACGAGATCTGGTACTGGACTGCTCACAGTTTACATCCTCTCATGCACAGTGCATGCATTTAGATAACATGCAGATTCAAAATAACAAAAGCTCATGATTAAATAGTTCTAGAAAAAGTTGCTAGGTTCCTGGAAGACAATTTAACTTCAAGCATTTTTTTTCTATATGGAAGAAATATAATAATTTCTTAATACCATGTGAAGAATTTCTCTAATTTCACAAACTACAGCTGAATGTAAATGTATTGAAAGAGACTGTAAACCTCAGAAATGATCTGCAAGTAAAACCTTTATATGAACTTTGCAGTGTTGACATTTCAGTCAAGAAGAGATTAATTTCACTGATCTTAACAGGAGATGAAAAAATGCCAAAGTATGAAGTGATCGGAAGGAACTCTTTATATTCCCTAATAAAAATGAAAAAGCATCACTGTATTGTCTACTAATAATTGAATAACACTATGGACCTGAAATTCATGGAAAAAAACCAACAGCCAAACAAACTCAAAAGCCCACAGAAGCCCCAAACCCCTGACTGCCCATGAAAAAGCCAAATAACATGTTTACTGACATGCAATAGCAATACGTATTCATGCATTGTCAAGTATCAGTCAAGACAGAGACATAGGTATTGTGCCTTGAAAAAATATTTTGTCTGAGAAAGGTGCACAGGGAAAGGTCAAAGAAAACAGGAAATGACTCATATTGCAGGACTTCAGAATCTCCTGCCACTTCACAGGGGTGAACCTACTGTGCCTCCTTAGCTCAAAGTGTAATGGAGATGATTTAAACCTGTATTATTTTGTTAAAAAAACCTGTGAATACAAAGGATACATAAGATCAAAGGATCAAATATATATGAGAAGATCTGCAAAAGTGCTTCCAAAGCTCAGTGGGCTTCTCAGACCTGAGGTGGAGAGCTCAAGTGACAAATGGAAACCAAAGGCTTTAAAGTCCTTTGCAAATACTAAATATCAACTCGTAATTGAAACGCTTGTGGGAAAAACTACTATGACACAATGGATGGTGGATGATGGAACAAAAGATCTACAGGTTGAATACAATACCTTGGGGACTCTAGTAGTATATCTAAAGACTAAATGACGCATCTAAAAACTGTAACTTCATTCAGGTTACCGGATGCACTATAAACTGAGGTGAGCAGATGAAACCAGAGAATCAAGGGGAAGTATTACAGCGATGCAGGAAACCCAGTGGAAAAGTAATCTTTTCAAACCCATGGGAAACAAAAAAACTATGTGTAACTATATATATTGTATAACAGAGGAGGATTAGGTGAAAGACAAGGAACAATCTTCTCATGCCAGGAAAATTTAGTCATCTAATTCAAACTCCTGATCCAGAAGAAAATGTTTTGGTTTGTTTGCAAGTGTTTTGGCTTACATGTTGTCATGAGGAGATGATAGGAGATTATACTTAATGCTGCCATCCAGGACCCAAAGTCTGATCGCTATTTGGAGACAGATATCACCAAGAAAAAATACCTTATAGGGAAAATTTTTGCCTGTATAAGTAGGCAGGGCTAGTTTTCTCTTTCAACGATTTCAGAAGCCCCATGATTTTGCAGAAATGAATACAGTTGGACCCCGTTCTAATGAAGGTCTCCAGGCATTTGTGCAGTGGAAATATAGAAATAATAGGAAATCAGTACCTCAGCTTGGTATTAAGGAGGCTTGCTCATTTACTGGCACTGTTTTGTATCAAATGAAAAGTAAGGAAAAAGATTGTGAACATGAGTTGTAGATTCCCCTTGCAATTTTTGCAACAGTATAAGGGTACTATTAGCATCATTACATTTTGACTATGTCCATCTACAGCTTGGCTTCGGTTTGGAATGGAGATTGTATTTTGCCTTGCTTTCTCTTCTAAATTGGTCTTCCAGGTTGATGTGTTACACAGTTTCTAGCTTCTACCTCAAAGAGCTGCGTTTCAGCGATTATTAAAGTCTCCTACAAAGTTTACAGATAACAGTCAGGAGAAAGGGATTATACAAATATATCATAAAATCATGACAATTTTTTACAATAAAACTTGATAGCAAGAAATACTGATACCTACACCACTTCTTAAAAGTGAGTTGCAACAGGTGAGATTATCAGGAGAGTTGCAAAAGTGAGATTATCAGGATGCCTCAGTAGAAAGTTTCATCATAATAGCATACTCTAAATGCAAGAGAAATGTGATGAAAGTGTAGAAGAGTTACTCAACCACACTACTGCAAATCCTTCCAAAACTGATGTGATGCAGTTTTTATAAGGGAAGATCTAATGATGCACAATATTTGTTATTATGCTGCCATGGCCACCTAGTGAGGAATGTGCTTAAGAGAAAACCGAATCAGGACGGCACAGTTACATTAATCTTGGCATAAGCCCTCCGTTGGACAGAGAAACGAGTTCTTTGCCGAGTATGTCGGTGGATAAAATAGCCTCTGCTCTTGAAGGAAAGGAGGATTTCTCTTTAATGCTCCTGCATTCACAGTGATGCCCAAACTTTGAAGGTATTCCGTCTGCTGGAGGTGTTGCCACAGAAAGATGACCCATCCTGTGGCAAATACCTATTTTCACTGCCTCCCTTTGCCACATTCATGCTACCATAAAGGAAGGAAGCTCAGGGGATATTATCAATTGTGTATAAGTATCCGATGGGAGGAAATGGAGAAGAAGGAGTCAGGGTCTTCTCTGTGGTGCCCAGTGACAGGACAAGAGGCAATGGGCACAAATCAAAACACATGAAATTCCATTTGTACACAAGAAAATGCCTTTTTTACTGTGAAGGTGGTCAAACACTGGAATAGCTTGCCCAGAGAGGTTGAGGAGTCTCCATCATTGGATACTTTCAGAAGCTGTCTGGATGTTGTCCCAGGCAACTTGCTGTAGCTGACCCTGCTTGAACAGGAGGTTTAGAAAAGATGATCTCCAAAGGTCCCTTCATTGATTCTGTGATTCTTCAGAAAGTTGGAGTCTCATTTCCACTGCCTCCCTTTGCCACATTCATGCTACAACACTGGCTTCTGTGAAGTTAATTAATTTCTCACAAACACATCAGAGTTCTTCAAGAAGCCAATGTCACATCCAGCTGATGCATTCTACTTTGCATTCAGTAGTTGTTCAACAAGAGCCTTCATCAAAGATCATAAACTAGGTTGCCATGGAATAAGAAGATTTTCATGTGGAGAAATAACTGGTTAAAAGACAGAAAGCAAAGGACAGGAGTTGAAGGGGGTGAGGATTCACAAGTGGCATCTGAGAAGGGAGAGGTGTGCTGAGGCCTGTGATGTACCATGTACCTTTCTGAACAAGGAGAATAAAAAGAGGTGACATAGTTTGATTCTGCTGCTGCAGAAATGTTCAGGAGAGTGAGATGAAGACTGAAGAAGAGCTGAAAGGACCTGGTACTGCTGAGACCCTGAGACATAAAATGGCAAGGCAAAATTCAGCATATGTAAGTGAAAAGTAATTCACCTGGGGAGAAACTGTCATATGAAGAGAAACTGAGAGAGGTGGGATTGTTTAGCCTGGAGAAGATCAGGGTGAATCTTACCAACGTGTACCAATACCTGATGGACGCAAATAGAGAAGATGGAGACAGGCTCTTCTCAGCCGTGCCCAGTGAAAGGTCAAGTGGCAATGGGCACAAATTAAACTGCAAGAAATTCTGTCCTTCCAAGCTCACCCATTCCATGATTATATTTTAAAAATATCCTAAAACTACATTCATACTGAAGAGCTCTGACTTGGCTGTTACCACTCCAGAATGAGCGAGAGGGCAGGATTTCAAACAGATAAACACTGGTTAAAATATAGGAATAAAGGAGCAGGAATAAATCAGCAATGGAAAGAAGTAGAAAAGCTTGTAATACATAGGTCTATGAAAATATCATCTCAGGGCTAACTGGTGACCAATAAAACAAATAGACTGTTAGAAAATATTAGAAAACACTCAGAATAAAATAGAAAACATCCCATTCTCAGCCCTAGGGACGCACATTTTTTTGTGTACTTCGTCCAGTTCTAGTCTTCTCATCTGAAAAAGGATACAGCAGGAAGTCAGCTACAGCATAGTGAAAATAGGATAACTAAAATTGTAATGGCTTCCATCTGAGGAGTAATTAAGTAGATCAGGATTCATCTGGCTAAAAAAACCCCAAACTATGGGAGGATATGATGGAGATCTACAAAATTGTGTTGCACAGAGTAAGCAAATACACAGTTGCTCACTGTCTCATCTAATCTGAGAATGGAAATCAAGTGAAAATAGCAGGTGGAAAGTATAAAACTAAAAGAAGGATTGTTGTGTTTTAACCCCGAATGGTAACCCTAACCCCCCCACACACCTCACCCCGAGGAGAATTGGAGAGGGAGAGAGAACTCGCAGGCTGAGATAAAAACACTTTACCAGGACAGCAAAGATAAAGATAAAAATATAATAATAAATAACAGGACAGGAGTTAGCGGCACTCATTGAAAGGGCTTTAAACTAGATTTGAAGGGGGAAAGGGACAAAACCAGGCTCGCTAGTGAAAAGCCCGGGGCTGGTATGCCAGTTGTTGGGGGACGGTGTGCTAGCAAGGCCCTTCACTCTGCTTTCTCAGGGAAGGTACAGAGCAGAGAGCTGTGTGGCAGCAAGGGTGCAGCTCCACTGGGGGCTCAGCTTAAATGCCTTTATGCAAATGCACATAGCACAGGGAATAAACAAGAGGAGCTGGAGATTGATCTCATTCATGGAGATGTGGTGGGATGGCTCCTATGGCTGGAGTGTTGGGATGCGGGGATACAGGCTCTTTAGGAAGGACAGGGAGGGGAGACGAGGAGGAAGTGTCACGCTCTATGTCAATGATCAGCTGGAGTGCATGGAGCTCTTCGTGGGGATGGATGAGGTGCCCACAGAGAGCTTAACGGGTCAGGATTAAAGGGAGGGCAGGGCCGGGTGACATTACAGTGGCAGTCTGCTACAGGC
>JMFS01085624.1:0-17741 GCA_000699545.1 Podiceps cristatus
CTCCGTCCTGGCTGAAACCAGAACAGAAACCTACAAACAACTTTGAGTTTATTTAGACAATGTATATATGTGTGCACTAAGGTATTACATTTTTGTCTTATTCAGACAAAGCATTTAATTGTATGAATACATGAACTATTATGATGATGTCTGTAAGACTCTGTGTGGAAACATGTTTTTATTTGCAGCAAAAAGTAGAAGCATTGTGAAAAGAATTATTTGAATTACAGAGCTACTGTATTAGCATATTAATTTGTGTTTTCCCTCCTGAAAGTCATTATCTGAAGAATAACAAATCATTTTTTAAAAAAAGGCAACTAACAACTGAAATTTAGTGTTAGAAGCTGTGTGATTTAGTATAATCTGTGTGTTCAGTCTTGGGTTTCATAAAAGAAATGCAAAAGAGGTGCTCATTAATCTTGTCTTCAGAGGTCAACACCAAATCATCCTTTACTACAAGCTAAGGTGAACCAATGGTGTAAATCAAAGCCCACTGCATAGTTATCAGCCTAGTAATATTTTCTATGTTCCAATACTCATAAATACTTTTGTTATAGGTACTTGCCATAAAACTGACTGGCCCAAGCTGTTAAAACACAAAAAACCACATATTTATACATCAAGGTATTTTTTTGACTTAAGCCTACACATACAAAAAAAAAAAAAAAAAAAAAGTCATAATTTAAATACAATTCACCTAAACACATTTTGCTATATCAAACAAGACTTTTTTATCTTTACTTACTGTATCTATGATATGCTATTTCCTTAGTACTCACTTCCACGGATTTAATCCAAAAGGCCGTGGAAATTGAGGCTGATCCAATTCAGCAAGCCTGCTTACTTCCGTTTTTAGTGAGGAAAACGTTTTTCGGCCACGTTCTCTCCCCCATACAATTCCTCTGCTTAAATTGGCAGGCATTTTATCAAGCTGTACAGACCTGTTCTTTAATTCTGCGGGCAAGAGTGCCTTCTAAACCATAGACATGTCAAACCTTTTCACAGTTATAAGTGGACACATGTTAACTTTTCCAGTTACATTAAAATCTATATTTTAAAACATTGTAAAAAACACCTGTTAGAAGAAAAGGGAAGAGTTTATGTAAAAGACTGATAACTCGCATTTCTTATTTTTAAGATTTTCCAAATCTTGCAGATTTGCAGTTTTGAAGATTGATGCTGGTATTATTTTTCTTTCCTACCTAACTCATCATTTTCACCACTATCAGCTGGATAAAAGCTCACACAGTTGGCATTTACCTCTGCCTTCCCTTTAGAAATCAGAGAAGGAGAGTTAAATATCTGACATACTGCTCACATTGCTCACATGACTGATATCAGGAAAGATCCATGCCAATTGAACAAGGAATAGCAGATATCCATGTATGCAACATTTAATTTCTCATTAAAAGATCAGAAAAATAGTTTCTTTTTGCTTTAAGATAGCAATCAGTGAATTACACTTTATATGATTTTATAAATGCTTCATTCACTCCTATTCTTTTTTTTTTTATGTTATATGTGTCAACCAGAGAGAAAAGTAAGTCTTTTCCTTCTGCCCAGGCATTCTTCTTCGTTATTTTTGACAAATGTAAGTTGTTCTTCTTACACTTTTGAAATTCAAGCATTTCTATCAGATCTGTGGATGATAACAAAGATTTATAGTGCTTCACGAACAGCTAGAGCATCACTGAAGGGTAATAATAAATGTTAGAAGAAACAGTCACTTAAGGATATATTGAGAAAATATCAACACTATTATTATTCCACACCACAATCACATTCATTTTTTCTGTATTAAAATATAGTGAACCTCCCTTTTGAATCATATGTTTTATTATCTGTGAATTCTGAGAGGTTTTTTTGCAATTATCATTCAGAATTACTCATTTGTAAGACTGAAAAAATGTAGGGCTATAGGTATTGCAAGATGAAAACAGAAAAAAAGATAGTATTTGATATGTAAACTTATAATCACTTACCTTCTCTGCTGATTGGGCTGTACCAAAAAAGATTGGAATAAAAGCTAACCAAATTATGCAGGTTGTGTACATAGTAAATCCAATGGGTTTTGCTTCATTGAAGGTTTCTGGAACCCCTCTTGTTTTAATAGCGTAAACAGTGCATGTGACCATCAAGAGAATACTGTATCCAAGGGAACAAATGAGAGAAAGATCTGAAATGTCACATTTGAGAACTCCCCTGGCATTTTCTGGTTCAAGTGTCCTCTGCTCTCCATAGTCTATGATGATATGTGGTGGATCGATAGCAAACCAGATGAAGACTCCAATAAGCTGCATGGATATGAGGCTGAAAGTGATCACCAGCTGGGAAGCTGGACTAATAAATTTGGGAGCTGTGACAGATTTTTTACCTTGTTCAAATATTCTGTGAATCCTGTTTGTTTTAGTAAGCAAAGCAGCGTAGCTGAAACACATGCCAAGTCCTAAAAAGATCCTTCGAAACGAGCAGACCACTGTATCAGGAGTCGCAATCATTAAAAAAGTAATGGAGTAACAGAGAAAAATCCCAGTCAAGAGCACATAACTGAGCTCCCGTCCAGAGGCCCTGACGATCGGTGTGTCGTTGTACCGGACAAATGTCACAATCACGAAGGTGGTGGCAATTATCCCGAGAATAGCTATGAAGACGGGCACGATGGCCCAAGGAGAATGCCACTCCAGTTTGATTATAGGGATAAGTTGGCAATCTGTACGGTTGGCGTTCGGTCTCTTATTAATGGGGCACAGTTCACAGTTGAATTCATCCACCTGGTAATGGTAGCCCTCACAGCGCTCGCAGTGCCAGCAGCAGGGCACACCCTTCACCGTTTTCTTTCTCTCCCCAGCTTTACAGGGCAGGCTGCAGACTGATGCCGGATGAGTGTGTTCTCTGTTAGCCCACTGCATGTCTTCTACCTATGGGTATAAAAAATTAATGAGCCTTCTATTTTCCCCCATTTATAATATCTTAATCCTAGCCACAGGTTTGTCATAAATCACTACATGCTGACAGTACAAATACAGTTTACCATAATAAGAAACCTGTTTCTTTCCCTTGTATTGACTTTATAAAAGTGTTAAATTATTGTGTCCAATAAATCATTCATGCCACAGGCTTGATGAGTGTCATTAGTTTCTATTTACCTCTTTACTGCTGACCAAATTGATGTCTGTAAAGATATTTATTGACTCCAGGCTAGTTTAAAAGATAAAAGCCATGTACACAGTGCTTTAAAAGTTAATCACATGCAAATATAAATACCAGTAGTTCTCAAACGTTTAATTACAAAATAAGGCTATATGAGTTTCAGATAAGTTTCTGGTACAGAAAAGAAAGATTAAAATCTCCTTGCATCTGCTCTGGCAGAACAAATAGTGCCAGAAAAAAAAAAAAAAAAAAAAAAGATCTATGATGCCACCTCTTCCACGTATATGGATATTTTATACTTTTCCACTTTCTAAGTCTTGAAATGCACAAGAATGTTTTGTTTACATTTCCGGAAGATAAAAATGAGTATATACTGCTTTCTGAATAATAATGGAAAAAGACATCATGGCTACTACTTTAGTCCTCCTGATTGAAAAGGTTCAAGGATCTTTTTGTAGTACAGAACAGGTGCACACAAGGCAGTCTTGTTTCAGAAATCCCATTTCTCCACAGCAGCACATTAATAAAACATACTTTTTTTTTTCCTCTTATCTATTCTTCCTGCATCCCCTCCAAAGAAAATCTGAATAGGAAACTCATGGATTTTAAGCATCTCCTGCTTAAAATTACCACTGAGTCTGGTCCCAGCTCTCCTTAGCCCACCCTCAGCAAAACCATGTTCTGCCAGAGGTCACCCTGAGTGAACCAGAGCAGTGCACGGAGCAAAGACCTGCTTGCAGGCTCTGGAATCACTCTGTGTAGCTCCCATGCTCCACCTTTCATTTCTGTGATAGGTGGTAAGCATTCGAGGACAAAGGACTTGTCATGTTCTTGCCTATTAATTACTTAGCATTTTTGATTCATTTGGAGGCTTTATTTGTCAGTGAAATAGCAGTAACAGAACTTAAAGTGTCCAGAATGCTTTCAGTTCCTTCTGGAGGAGGACAGAATGAGGACAGCTTATCAAGAAGGACAATTTTGGCCTTAACAGTTTATTTTTCCAGCATTTTTTCAACATATTTGAGAGAAAATCACAATGTAACATTGCTGGCCTTGTTTGCCTTTCTCAGAGAGCTGGAGCACCAGCTCCTACAGCACCATGCAGGGTGAATAAAGTAGCAACACAGCCAGGCTCTTTGCCTCCTCTGTCCACTCTTCTCCACAGTGTAGGACTTTGCTGTTATTCACCACAAAGGGGCAAACAAGGGACCACACAGTAACAAGGAGACAAGAAACTCACTCATACAACCTGTTCTGTGAATCCCCAGAGTCACTCAAGGACTTCAGTGGGGTTTGTATCAGTCCTGAACCTACAGAAGTTAACCATATTTTATATCAAGGACTCTGATAATTACACAAAATGCAGCATCTGGTGACTATCTAAAAGGAAATCATTTAAGTAATTAGCTTCCTAAAACCATAAGAATAATCCAGTTGCATGAAACAGCTTTGATAAAGCCCTAGCAGAGCACTTGACACTCTAAGAAAATATTCACCTCTGTTACAATCTCCTGGTTTTAATCACTGAAATTCTCAGAGCCTGCGTAACCCCTACTGTTTCATCTATTAGACAAGACAGAAAACATGTTATGATGAAATCAGTGTGATAGCAAAGACATATTCTCCTTCACAGTGTTGTAAGGGAATAAATACATCAAAGCTTGTGGTTTAGTCAGATACTATGAGAATGGGGGCAACAGGAGGCCATGGTCATTAATCCAGATCTGTGGATAAGTTTGGGATGACTCAAAAAAGATATTTGCCAGACTATAGCACACAATACAGAATCACCAGAACAGTACACAAAACCTGATGCAGCAGAAACTTAGAATGGCATGGATGGGCAATATCTAATCTGGCAGAAAGCCTGACAGGATAAATCTAAAATGTCCATTTTTTTTAACACATTTGAACTAGCAATGTGAGTTTATACCAGATCAGCATTTAATACCATGAGCCTACAGTGTTTCTTATCTAGCATTAAGCATCCTAAAGCCACATAGCCACATTTACTGTATTGTGAATCCATGGCTTAGAAAGGTACACAGAATTCCTTTGAGTCTTTCAGAGTTTCTACCTTAATAAAAGAAAAAAGAAAAAAATATCCTTTATTGTAAAGCTACTTATGATTTTGCATACTTTTGTCCTGACAGCACTTTAATTAACTAAAATCATGCTTAAAAACTCTTCCTGGCTGGCAATACATTAGAGTGCCTCAGGTTATGCATCCCAGTAGCAACAACTGATTATAAATTCCTATTTCTAAAGGTCACTGGTAAAGATTCATATTGTATTTTTCATTCTAGTACATCTGACACATAAACTGGACAATATATAATTTCCAGCATGACAATGCAGCGTTATGAATGTTGGAAAACTCAATGGCTAAACAAACTCCAGTCTTTCCTTTCTTTTTTTTTTTTTTTTTAATTAATTATGAATATAATTCCTATTAGCTGTTAGCAATGGAATGATCCAAATGAGAATGGATTCTAAAAGAATAAAATATTCTAAATAATGTAGAGAACAACCAGAATGAATAGTTGGTGCAAGTGCATCTTACAAGGTATACAAGTTATGTCTTGTCTGGTTGACCTACATTTCAAAAAAAACCTCATAACAATAATGTTATTTCTATCTAACAAGAAAAAGATATATTCCCAAGAAATGTTGACCAGTACTTGAAAGTAGAGGTTCCCTTTAAGATATTTGCAGATCTGAGAAAATTCTGTCATTGTGGGATTTTAACTCTGGAAGTCTGTGCAAAGATGAGATTCTCCCATGAACCCAACTATCCTGATAACTCAGTTTATAGCTACATTAACAAGCAATGTAGCATACTAAAAGGAGGAGCAAAGGTGTTTGCTCTGAGGACTTGATGTTCACATTGGTCAGTATTTGAACTTAGAGTCTGGGAAGGAAGGTTATATTGAACTAATTTTGATGTAGTTCAGTGGCCTGAACACCCAGCAATGATTAGCAAGAAGATCAGATGTCCTTCTGGAAAGCGTCTCCTGTTTTCATTTTAGCCAGAAGCAATCCAGTTCACATAGCCTGAGACCCACTCCACAATGAGCAAGTGTGCTAAGTGGGAATAATTAGCAGATTCATTTCAAAAGCAGACTCATGACTGAAACCAAAATGCTAACGTGTGTACACCCTCGGGCTGCTACTTAGACAATACTGTAACAGAGATCAAGTAAAGGGTAGGAGAAACTATACCTCAGAGAGAGCACTGCTTGCTTTTATTACATCTAAACAGGTCCACTAAGCGTTTCTGTATATGCAGCAATTAAAGACTGAAAAGCCATGATACTTCTGGTCATCTGGTTCATTCCCAGTTATCCATAACCTGCAGCAGTCTTTGCCTGTCATGTATTTTTGAGCTATTATTTTGCATAACATAAATGTAATAAGGAAATCCAGTACAAGACATAGAATCATTTCATTGGAAAGAAACTTTAAGACCATCAAGTCCAACTGTGCCTGACCATTACTAACCATGTCCCTAAGCACCTCATCTACCCGTCTTTTAAATACCTCCAGGGATGGTGACTCAACCACCTCCCTGGGCAGCCTGTTCCAGTCCCTGACAACCCTTTCAGAAAAGAAATGTTTCCTAAACATAATTACAACAACGATCTTAAAGCTCTATCATTTTTTTCCAGTCACTGAATGTATATACCAAAGGACCTGACTTCTTGAACCCATGCTGAAGATTCACCCATGTCATTATTTTTCTATCCTTAGGTTATAGTACTATTGATCCTACTTCTCTGAGATTAACTTTAGACAAAAAACAATAGTAGAAACTGTTAAGAAACAAGAAAGCAAAGGAGGATCATTTGGGAATATAGACCCAGAGACATTGTATTTTTAGAACTGCTGAAAACCTGTAATAGTCATAAACTTTAAAGGGAGCTGGTGGATGTTCAGCCGCTTTTGAAAATCATATTTTTTTATGTAAACACTGAGCAGTGGAACTTTCAAAAGGGCCAAAGGGAACTTGTTCTATCCAGCTAATTAATTTAAATGGGAGCTAAGTGCCCTATCTGTTTAAGTGCTTTCGAAAATCCCACTATGCTTCCATCCTCAGTTTTCACAGTCTTAAGTACTTTGGAAAACCTACCCCAAAGTGATCTAGAAGTTCAAATGTTACAAAACTAACTTCAGGGGAGCTTAACTTTAGGCACACATTTTTAAACAGAATTCTCATCGGGGAAGGAAACTGACAAAGAAGCCAAAGCCAGACAAAAGAAAGACAGAAAAGAAGAGGGTTTTGACATTGAAAAAGAATGAAAAATTTCTGCATCTCTTCAGCCCTTACTGATCAAAATATCTGGGTCTGCAGCACTCTTTATAATGCTCAGACCCCGCTAAGGCTGGGTGAGTCTCAGATGATTAAATAGCCTTAGGTAAACATAGTCTCTAGAAGACTTATTTTGTCACCTTCATTTTCATGTGATATCTTCTAGTTGCTGTTCACTATAGTATGACACATGACAAGGTGAAGTTCATTGTTCATTGTTAAATGTATCTAAACTCATCATCTTGGTCAGATGGACTGGAATAGCCTAGCTCTGTATCTATTATTAATAATAGTTTAAACATTATTATTAATTTAATTTAGTAGCTTCTCTGAATTTGGAAAGTGTCTGATAGATTGATGTGCTCTCATGAAGTACCTCACATTCTCCTAAGATGAGGTTCCATTTTCTATTATTCTAATACGGGAGTGAAAACATCAGAAAGAGTAAGACAGCATGTCTGTAAGACACATACTCATTTTCTATGAAATGCATCATGCTACAAAAAGAGAATGGCTTCATTGCTATTTAAATAGACATAAAAATCATCTCTATATGAGATATATGCCTGATGGAGCTGCAATTTGCTTTAATTTGCAGCACTAAGATTCACAGTTCACTAAACCATTAAAATACAGACAAAATGCCATTTCATATCAAAACCAAGTAAACACCTCTATCCTTCATGAACATTACAAATACAATTTCCTCTAATATCTAATAATAAAGCTAAAAATTAATGATGTGAGAACTGAGCTAAAACAAGATGAGATTTACATGCCACAGTGCAAGTAGCACATTCACATTCCTGGCACCTATGTTCTTCCAATAATCAAGCAACTCATTCATTTAGCAATGCCCTCAGCAACTGGAGGAGACTGATCAAAAATGCTGTTAATAGGTCACATATAATTTCTGAACCATTTATGTGTACAAAAACACTCTGTTTTCCATTCTTAATAGTCATGGAAAAATTTGTCACTTACTCACAGAATTCAGTAACCGATGACAATATAAAGGCACTTGGACAACATCCAGAGAGTTTATATCAAGGACATTGGTGGATAATATTGTAATATTTCTGATTATGTTATATTATCACTTGCAGGAATTTTCTTTTTTGAAATCTTGTCTCAGAGCTAGATATTTATTTTAAAAAATGAACAATATATGTTTAAGGATATTATTGACAAAGCCTTTTTGATCCAGCTGCAAGAAGCATCGCACTTGCAGGCTCTGTCCTGCTGGGGGACTTCAACCACCCCGACATCTGCTGGAAAAGTAGCACGGCGAGCTGGAGGCAATCCAGGAGACTCCTGGAGTGCATGGCAGACAGCTTCTTGAGCCAGGTGATAGAGAACCCTACATGAGGGGATGCTACACTGGACCTGGTGGTCACCAAGGCATGCAAGCTAATTGATAGCATCAAGATTGAAGGCAGCCTGGGATGCAGTGATCACGTGCTGGTGGAGTTCACCATCATGAGGGAGATGAGGCTGGCAAAAAGTAAGGTCAGGACCCTGAATTTTAGGAAAGCAAACTTCCAGCTCTTCAAGGAGTTAGTCAATAGGACCCCCTGGGAAACTGCCCTCAGGGACAAGGGAGCAGAACAGAGCTGGCAGATCTTTAAGGATGTTTTCCAGAGTGCAAGAGCTCTTGGACCCCAGAAGCAGGAGATCAGGAAAAGAAGGCAAGAGACCGGCATGGCTGAGTCAAGAGCTGCTGGTCAAAGTAAAGGGCAAGAGGGAAATGCACAGGCAGTGGAAGCAGAGACAGGTGTCCTGGGAAGAGTATAAAGAAGATGCCTGGTTGTAGGGATGGAGTCAGGAAGGCCAAAGTGCAGCTGGAGCTGAACTTGGCAAGGGATGCCAAGAATACAAAGAAGGGCTTCTTCAGGTACATCAAGCAGAAAAGGAAGGAAAACGAAAGTGTACCCCCCCTTATGGGCAGGACTGGCAAACTGGTAACAACGGACGTGGAGAAAGCTGAAGTACTCAAGACTTTTTTGCCTCAGTCTTCACTGGTCATCTCTCTTCCCACACCTCTCGAGTAGATGGACTGCACGATGGGGTCTGGGGGAGCAAAGTGCCTCCTACTGTAACAGAAGATCAGGTTCGTGACCACCTGAGGAACCTGAACATACGTTAAGTCCATGGGACCTGACAAGTTGCATCCCAGAGTCTTGAGTGAATTGGCTGATGTAGTTACCAAGCCCCTCTCTGTGATACTTGAAAAGTCATGGAAGTCAGGTGAAGTCCCTGGGGACTTGAAAAAGGGAAACATTGCACCCATTTTTAACAAGGGTAAGAACGAGGACCCTGGCAACTACTGACCTGTCAGTCTCACCTCTGTGCCTGGGAAGATCATGGAGCAGATCCTCCTGGTAGCTCTGCTAAGGCACATGGAGGACAGGGAGGTGATTGGAGACAGCCAGCACGGCTTCGCCAAGGGCAAATCCTGCCTGACCAATCTAGTGGCCTTCTATGATGAAGCAACTAAATCGGTGGACAAGGGAAGAGCTACTGATGTTGTCTATCTGGACTTCTGTGAGGCCTTTGACACAGTCCCCCACAACATCCTTCCCTCTAAATTAGAGAGAGATGGATTTGACAGGTGGACTGTTCGGTGGGCGAGGAATTGGCTGGAAGGTCGTGTCCAGAGGGCAGTAGTCAATGGCTCAATGTCCAGATGGAGATCAGTAATGAGTGGTGTCCCTCAGGGATCCATACTGGGACAAGTACTTTTTAATATACCTCATCAATGACACGGACAGTGGGATCGAGTGCACCCACAGCAAGATTGCAGATGACACCAAGCTGAGTGGTGCGGTGGATATGCCTGAGGGATGAGATGTTATCCAGGGGGACCTGGACAGGCTGAAGAGGTGGGCCGGGGTGGACCTCATGAGGTTCAACAAGGACAAATGCAAGGTCTTGAACCTGGGTCAAAGCAATGCCCAGTTTGGGATGAAAGGATTGAGAGCAGCCCTGCTGAGAAGGACTTGGGGGTACTGGTGGACTAGAAGCTGGACATGAGCCAGCAATGTGCGCTGGCAGCCCAGAAGGCCAACCATCTCCTGGGCTGCATCAAAAGCAGCGTGGGCAGCAGGTCAAGGGAGGGGATTCTGCCCCTTTACTCTGCTCTGGTAAGACCCCACCTGCAGTGCTGTGTTCAGCTCTGGAACCCATAGCACAGGAGAGACATGGACCTGTTGTAGCAGATCCAGAGGAGGCCACAAAAATGATCCAAGGGCTGGAGCACCTCTCCTATGAGGACAGGCTGAGAGAGCTGGGGTTGTTAGAATCATATAATAGAATCACAGAATGTTTTGGGTTGGAAGGGACCCCCAGAGCCCATCTAGTACAACCCCCTGCAGCGAGCAGGGACACCATTAGCTAGATCAGGTTGCTCAGAGCCCCGTCCAACCTGGGCTTGAATGTTTCCAGGGATGGGGCCTCCACTACCTCTCTGGGCAACCCGTTCCAGTATTTTACCACCTTCATTGTAAAGAATTTCCTCCTTATATCCAATCTAAACCTACCCTGTTTTAGTTTTAAACCATTACCCCTTGTCCTATCACCGTTGTCCCTACTGAAAAGATTTTCCCCAACCTGGAGAAGAGAAGGCTACAGGGAAATCTAATTGCTGCCTTCCAGTACTTAAAGGGAGCCTGTAAGAAAGATGGGGAAAAACTTTTTAGCAGGCCCTGTAGTGACAGGACAAAGAGGAATGGCTTTAAACTGAAAGAGGACAGATATAGACTAGATATAAAGAAGAAATTCTTTACGATGGTGAAGCACTAGAACAGGCTGCCCAGAAAGTATGTATCCATGGATACATTCAAGGCCAGGTTGGATGTGGCTTTGAGCAACCTGGTGTAGTTGCAGATGGCCCTGCTCATGGAAGGGTGTGTGAACTAGATGGCCTTTAGAGGTCCTTTCCAGCCCGGACTATGCTATGATTCTATGATTATTGTAATGAATGCAATTGTAAAAAATTTGGACAGAGGAATGCAAGCAGTACATTTTACCAGAGTTATGGGAGCAGGCAAACATCTTATTTTGCAGTCAGTTAACCAAGACTTTCAGAAGTATCATGGCTTTCACGTATAAATTCATATAGCTTCCAATAGATATTCAGGTTCTTAGTTATAAAAATGACAAAGTACTGAACTATCACCTCCAGCTGTCAGTAAGAGTTGTTCCTATCTTTGTCTCAAGTTTCTGGAAGGATTTCCAGCAACTGGAAACATGTTTAATGGCAACACAGGCAGTGGGATTGAGTGCACCCTCAGCAAGTCTGCCAACGACACGAAGCTGTGTAGTGTGGTCAACAAGCTGGAGGGAAGGGATGCCATCCAGAGGGATCTTGACAGGCTTGAAAGGGGGGCCTGGGTGAACCAAAGTTCAACAAGGCCAAATGCAAGGTCCTGCACATGGGTTAGTGCAATCCTAGCACTAATACAGGCTGGGTGGAGAATGGATTGAGAGCAGCCCTGCTGACAAGGACTTGGGGATGCTGGCTGATGAGAAGCTCAATGTGACCCAGCAATGTGTACTTACAGCCCAGAAAGCCAATCGCATCCTGGGTTGCATCAGAAGAATGACCAACAGGTCAAAGGAGATAATTCTCTCTCCCCCTCCACTCTTGTGAGACCCTACCAGGAGTAGTGTGTTCTGCTCTGTGGACCACAACACGGGGACATGGACCTGTTGGAGCAAGTCCAGAGGAAGGCCATGAAAATTATCAGAGGGCTGGAGCACCTCTCCTATGAAGACAGGTTGAGAGAGTCGGGGTTGTTCAGCCTGGAGAAAAGAAGACTCTGGGGAGACCTTCTAGCAGTCTTCCACTACCTAAAGGGGGCCTACAAGAAAGATGTAGAGGGACTTTTGACAAGGCCATGTAGTGATAGGCCAAGGGTTAATGGCTTTCAACTGAAAGAGGATAGATTTATATATGCTATAAGGAATAAATTTTTCTATCTGAGGGTGGTGAGGCACTGGAACAGGTTTCTCAGAGGAGTCATGGATTCCCCCTCCCTGGCAGTGTTCAAGGCCAGGTTAGATGGGGCTTTGAGCAACCTGGTATAGTGGAAGGTGCCTCTGTCCATGTCAGAGGGGCAGGAACTAAAGGATCTTTAAGGTCCCTTCCAACCCAAACCATACTATGATTCTAAGATTTCTCTTCTGACAAAAAAGGTTCATCAGAGGAATGTAACAAGTGAGTGAATTAAGGCAATTTAATTGCCTTAATTGTCTAACGCATCTATTCTCACAGTAAAGGTTCAAGTCTCTAATGTACCTTGTCCAATCATGTCATCTGAACCATCAAAAACCAAAATTAAACTGAAACTGGTTGAACTGAATTCATTATGAGCCTAAATATAATGATCATTGCATTCAGTCTGCCAGATTTTATCCCTCTAGAGAAAAATTGGCTATACTTACAGACTAAGCTTACAAATATTTAAGCAGGGACGTGCAGAAGGGAAATAAGTCAAGGACAAAAAATACAGTTTTAAATTAAAAACCAAAACAAACCCCAGAATGAAAACAGATTGTCAATGGCAGTGTAAAATCACTGTCATTACCAAATATGCCATAATTGCTGTAAATTATTTACCTCATTCACCCCATACAGATGTTTTCCTAACAACTGAGATGTCATTTTCTGGAATTTCAGGCACAGACATTCCTAGAGGTTTGCAAAGAACATGAGATCATATCTTTGATTTTACCACATACTGGTTGAAAATGAATGTAGTTGAATAGCATTTTGAAGAGGAGTCTGAGAAGCTTGATCAGATGCAATGACCATTAAAGGACCCATCTGAAATACTACAAGGAAAATAATTCTTCTTTTCATTATTTTTTTTTTTTTAGGAACAGAAGTACAGATTGTTGTTACAACCCAGATAGAAGCTGATTTTTCCTAACTGTGAATCCACCGGCCCAAAGTTCCTCCTAGGTACACTGCTTACTATCTCTATCTCACAGCTTCCCTAAAGAAAAAACAAAGACAGGTAAATTTACTGTAATTTAAATTTGAGTACCTATTTACATGCATGTATGTATAATTAATTATATGCACATATGATTTTAAATGCCCTGGACTACAGGAAAGGTAATATTTATATTATTTGAAAGCCTGGTTACAGAATGGTTAAACAACTTTGGTCTCTAAGCTTAGACTTAACCTATATGGCTCTGAGATAGCCTGACTTTCTTGGTGACCTGGGGCAAATTATTTAACCTGCTTGAATCTCAATTTTGCAATTGGCTGTACGGAAGATGTCATGCAGACAGGAACAGTGGAAACACTTAAGTTTAAAATGTGGGTAAGAAGTTTGAGTAGGGATATAACTGATCTTCATCTCTCAGGTCTGGAATGTTGCTTGCCCAGCAAGTAGCTATAATTTAAAAAACTTGATTAAAACAACTTTTACTTTTGAAACTGAGCAATATTGTTTCAAAGAATTAATATAGAAACATCATAACAATTCTATGCTTCCTGTCAAAATTTTTCTTTTCGTCTCCAGTTTTCCAGAACTACAATATTACTACTCTCTGGAATTACTAAATCTAAGAGAATGCATTTTTAATGTTCTGGACATATTAACAAGTTATTCTCAGCTAGGGCAAAATAATTAAAGGGAAGAATGCTCTGAGGTAATACATACAAACACAAAAGAATGGTATAAACAAATATAAAGATTCTTATGCTCATAAACATAAAAGCTTAAATATTAGCCTTGCTTTATTAATGGAAGTACGTTATTTAGTGTGCTGAGATGATAATTTTACCTCAAAGAAACCAACCTCACTAGTTGTCATGTAATTTATGACTGCTGAATACTTACATAGAGGAGCATACTGTGGAAACCTTAAACAGGGACTAATCATACCACTGTATCATGATCTACAGAGAGTGTTTAGTAGCGCTATACAGACTTTAAACACCAGTCTTAAAATATTAGCCTTTGAATGGTTTGGGATCTGTTTGTTTGACTTTTTACTTTCACTTTTCTCTGCCTGTGGTTTGGTTGGTGCTGATGGGCTACAGAAGTGCGGACCCTAACAGACTCTTGGTACAAGGACAGGAGGAGCTGCAACATATTCCTTTCTTCATTTTGCCAAAGGATAAACTTATTTATGGTCATGGAATACCTGGAAAACAACATTTTATTCTCAGATGCCTCAGGGAGCAGACTAGCACAAAGTGCAGTGATTAGAAGGTCATCAAGTAAACAGCTACTGTTGCTGCACTGTGTAACTACCAGGTGGAATTTTACAGCAATCTAAAAGGCAATTCTATTTAATATAAACAAGATTTTTTTTTCTTTCTTGGAAGCATGAATCACAATTAATTTTTAAGCATCTGTTTCTGGAGATAGTTTCTTTATTTACAAAAAAAAAAAAAAAAAAAAAAAAAAAAAGTTGATGGGTTTGTAGTTTTAATCCTGCCCCATTGTTTTTAAATGGTTTAATCTATTTCCTGTTTACTGATCAGTGCAAAAGATGCTGTGCATATGAAACTGAAGAATGAATGCCTCTAAATTCTAACCTGCACAATCTTTCCTACAAAATAATACCAACACACAAATAATATATTCTTTTTATTCCCAGACTGCTCACAGACCAAGACCTCAATTGCACTAAGGGCTATACAAATCCACAGGAAAAAATGATGATCTCAGTCCTAAAGAATTCAGTCAAACCATAAGATGAAAGAGAGTATCAGCAGAATACAGAAAAGGATATCCTAGAAACAATAAGGCACCACTGATCAGCATGATAGTCAGCAGCCATAGCATACCTCCAAACAGATGCTTTTTGTGAAAATTGTAGCAAAAAAACTTATAATGAGGGAACTGAAAGAAGAGAGTAGGGCATTTTTGCATCTGTTTCCTGAGCTTTCCATCCAAGCGTAAGCAGCAGTAAGACAGAAAGCGCAAAGGCAGTAACTTCATCACTGATCTCTCAAAAAATAACAGAAAACAGCTGGAATATCCTGTGATCCTCTGCTTCTCAGTTTCTAAAGAGCGCTTCGGCAAAGTGAAGCACTTCAAATTTTGAGCACAGTTGCCCTCACGTCAGCAACCTTGTACCTTAATTGACTGTGACAGAGGAACAGACAAGCTCAGTTGAAATGTAGAGATCAAGTTTATTTCCCTGTCTCAAGAAAAGAGGCACTATACCAAATCCATTCCTGACGTATTTGTCCCTTGGTTGTGGACAAAAACACTGTTGATACGTGTAGTACATTCTGCTCTGAACACTGCAAAATCCTAAACACCAAGATGTACATTTTGACATTACTTTAAGGTGGTTTTCCATTATAATAACTCATATCTTCTTTGCCAGCTCCTCTTAGTGAACAGTCAGATCTTTCCACGATAACAACTTTGAATTTTCAGCTACATAAACAAAAGAAAAACATACTGCTCCTTTAAACACAGTTCCAGCCAGGTAACAAAATCATATCTAAAAAGGCTGAAAGTCTAAACTAGTGCAGAACTGGCAGTAAAACAGACTGTGGTTTATACTGAGATTTTCAGCAGCAGGGGAAGAGCTCTTTTTGCCAAGTTTATGCTGCTGTTTAGAATGAAGAGTCAATAATTTAATTGAAAATTCTATGGAGAGACTTAGTGATCTGGCAGGCACAAAACAAGCATGTGGAAGACGTTTAAGCTAGAGAAAATACCACAAATCGTATGCAGTCAGAAAAAAAAGGGGAAAAAAGATCATTGTAACTAAGGAAAGAAAGATGAACACGTCCAAAAAGAGATTAGTTCAGGAAGTCAGGGGTTTTCATATGGACTGAACATATTGAGATTTATGTTACAATACTTAAAGAACTGACTGAGGATGTAGGAAGCTCTTGAGACTTTATGGGGAAGCATGGAGTACTTGCAAATGGGCAACCTAGTGCTTACGCTTAGAAAAGGGAGGAAAAGAAGTAGCCAAGGAATTATCAATCATTCAGTTTAACCTGAATTCCCAGAAAAATCCTGAAAGAAGTAAACAAACACATTTCAAAAACACAAGGAAAACAAACAAGACAAATAACAGCCAAAAGGAATCTGTCAACAATGAGCTGTCACATTTCCTTCAGTGCAAGGGTAACAGGCACTGTGGATGTGAGGCGAGCAGCTAGGTGCCATTTATCTTAACATTAGAAAGATTTTTGACACCCTCTCAAATTACACTCTCAGTCATAAGCAACCTATTGAAACAGATCTAGCCCCTAAGGGCTGGGTGCAAATTATATCAGAAAGCTCTGGGAAGATAAAATTTGTCATTGATTCACTGTCAGAATGGAAGGGATGGTACAGGGTGGGGCCTGGAAAGGTCTATTCTTAGTCTGCTATTATTCAATACTTGTAATAAGCACTCAATGCACTTTGGATGATAGAATAGAGTATATGGTGATCAAATCTGGGCAATAGCAGTGGAAAAGGTTGAAGCTATGCTATGCTGAAGGTCAGGACACTTATTCCAAATGATACTGCAAAGAGTCTGAAAAAAAGCAGCATGCAGTTTAACAGGGACAACTAACAGGTAGCACATTATGGGTCAGGAATGACAGAGAGATAGCAGCTCTTCAGAAAAAAAAAGGAGATCTCAGGGCTCTAGTGGATTATAGTGTGTTGAACCAATGTCATACTGCTGCAACAGGGGCAAATGCCATCCTAAGATATGTAGATAGAGAAAATTATCTTTCCCCTCTACTCTACACTCACAAATATACGAAATGATGTTTCTCCTGTATTCTGCACAAGTGACACTTCAGCCAGAGCTTCACTCTGTGAAGGCTGGATCACAGTGTTTTGGTTTGAAGGAGGGGTGCCAGAATCAAATGGAGAGTCCAGAGAAAATCAGGAAAGATCAGAAGTGTGTCTAGAAAACATGACCTATGTGACTAAATTGAACAAATTCAGGTTGTATAGCTTGAAGAAATAACACAGCCTAGGGGGTAAAACAACAGTCCTTGAAGATGGGGAAAAAGGATGAGAATGCACTCAATGTGTACTAAATAAAATAAGCAACAGGCTTAAATTATAACAATGATGAGTAAAGTCAGGTATTTCTAAGGCATTTCAGAGTGATAAGGGTAGTTAAAAAATGAAAGAGAATGCCTTCAGAGACTGTAAGCTCTTTGTCCCTGGAGTAACATAAGTATAGCAGATGCTAACTTTATGCAAGGGTTAGAGAGTCTCTTGAGATCCTTTTAGCTGTCTTCTATAGTGCTCGGGCAGTGTCCTGGTTTCAGCCAGGACAGAGC